>PVKA01024638.1:0-33976 GCA_004027165.1 Ctenomys sociabilis | reverse complement strand
TCTTATTTGTATTTTCAATAAAAATAAATCATTGTGTTCATTGTTAAAACCATGGCATGATAATACAGCTTAGCCCTCCAGCTGTGAGGGATAGTTTGTACTAAAAATACTGGTGTACCTGTTTTGTTTTGTTTTGTTTTTAAATATAATTACCTATAAGGATAATAAGTGTATTCCTAAATCTTAAATAGTCTACTGCACTTTAGGTAAAAAATAATTTTATGGCATAATTTTAACCAGTTCTGTTCAAGCAGAGTTTGGAATTGCACATTATTTTTCACGATGCTACATACTCTGTGCATCAAGGGGTCACTGTACTTTATGTTGTTTGTCTTCTCTTCTACCGTGGGTGAGCACACATGGCCCCAGGGCATGCAGAGATTCCTGCTGGAGTGCTGCAACTGGCCTAGGAGTGTGGTGCTCACGTGACATGAGGCCCCTGCTGGGAGCCTGGTTCGAGCAGCCTTTTCTTTCCATACCAGATGCTCTAGATGAATACTTTGAGTACGATGCTGAGGAGTTCCTGGTCTCTCTGGCCTTGCTGATAACAGAAGGACGGACACCAGAATGTTCCGTGAAAGGTCGGACGGAGAGTTCCCACTGCCCCCCGGCACAGTCCCATCACCCTGTCACCACCCGACATGAATGCAGTGACAAGCTGGCCCAGGTGAGCCATGTGCTTTCTGCATCCTGTCCTGCAAACTGGTTTAACACCTGTCTTTCCTGCAGACTTGTTTGTTTAGATCTTTTTGACACAGGGTTTTGCTATACAGTTCAGGCTGGCCTTGAGCTCACTTTATAGTTCAAGCTGGTCTCAAACTCACAATAATCCTCCTGCTTCAGCATCCTGAGTGCTGGGAGTAAATGAATGTGCCACCACGCCTGGCTTCAGACTAGTTTAAATTCTTCTTTTCCTAGAGACTAGTTTAACATCTGTCTTTCCTGCTGGTCAGTTTAAATTCTGTCATAGCCTGTAGGAAATCAGTTTCAGTTTTCCCATTTAAATAGAAAATAGTCTCTTCTCTTGGTAAGGCACAGCTGGAGGCCTTATCTGCTCAGGGGGGAATAGGCACCACACCTGCCTACTGCTCTCACTTCCCCTGGCTTATAGGTGTGATTTCATTTTCCTCATTGTAGAGTCTTAGCCTTAGCTCTTCCAGTCTGTGACTGTGTGGATATAGTAAATTGGTATTATCCTCCACATTAATGAATTTCCTTCTTGCTTTTACTTTCTTTTAACACTTCAAAAATACTGCTAAAATATTTTAGTAGGTGATATATAATTTAAGAATTTTCTTACAATTACTAGTTTCTCAAATGTAACCTAAATTTTTAAACATCCTGACTGTTTTGAGGATTTAATGAAAGCTGGTTTTTGGTAATTTCATATTCAGATTTAAAAATTAATCTTTCCCGTGAAATGAAAAACTAGGCAGGATGGGGCCAACCCCAAGACCTGTCAGACATAATATGTACCAGTTCTCTCTGTAAGGTAAAGCAAAGATGCCCTCCCTCCCAAGAAAATGTGCATCATGTACTCGCATGGGCCTGGTGGCATGGTCCATAATCCTAGCACTCTGGGAGGCTAGGGCAGGAGGATCACAGATTCCACCCCAGCCTCAGCAACTTAGTGATATAGTGAGACCCTGCCATTCATGCATTCCTAAAGATAAAAGTAATTTAAAAAACTAACATATATAAATAGCCCTAAGCCTGGGCACTGGAGCTTGCCACCATGAATGAGAAAACCTGAACAGCCCCAAGAGCAAACTCCACCTTAGATGACTCATCTGCTCTGGTAACTGCCTTCCCATTGGCAGATGCCTTTCCTTTCCTTTTTTTTTTTGTACTTTAGTAAGGGTCTACAAGGTCTACAGGTTCTCACTATGTAGATCAGACTCAGTGATTTGCCTGTGTTCAGCCTCCCAAGAGCTGGGATTATAGGCATGTACCACCACACCCAATCTCAATCATGTCTCAACATGCCCTGGGGGTGGGGCCAGCACTGAGTATCAAACCCAGGCGGCAGAGTCCGCCTAAGCAGGCACTTTAATCCCCTGAGCTATTTGGCCTGTCCTGCCTTCTCTTTTAAACAGGCAAGATGTTTAAAACGATGTCAAGCTTGAGTACAGAACCGGGTGGGTGATGGTGACATTCCCCCACATTTGTTCTCTCCCAAGTGTCGCCAAGCCAGGCGGACTAGGTCCAAGGTCACCATGCTGTGGAGGAACAGCCTTCCGGTTGTGGTAGAGGTGGCACTGCTCCCAGACTGCTGCTACAGCGACGATGGACCCAGCACAGAAGGGGCTGACCTGACTGACCCTGCCCTGGAGCAAGATGCCCTGCTGCTAGAGAGATGGGTCCTGGAGCCTGTGCCTCGCCAGTAAGTGCCGTCTCAGTGCCATGGTGCTCCTGGTAAAGCAAGCTCCCCTTGTGTGTCTGCTCCCCACACATCACTTAATAACTTAGCATGTCTTTACATCTCTTAGCACTGCTCTTAGGTAACGTGACTTCATATGGTACTGATGAGCATATGTTTGTGCTCTTAAAAATGTGCATCTGACAGTGGATTTCTTTCATCCTGTCTCTTCCTGAATTTACTGCTTCCTTAGGAATGGTGGTCGACTCATTGAGGAGAAAACACTCCTTCTAGCTGTCCGCTCGTTCGTGTTCTTTTCCCAGCTAAGTGCTTGGCTGAGTGTTTCACACGGTGCTGTCCCGAGAAACATCCTATACAGGTATGTCTTGGGCAGGGACAGTCAGCACGCCACCTTTTGCTTGTATTATTCATCCCATCACATCCCAGTAGGAGTAGATAACACTGATTTTTTAAAAAATGTTTTTCTTTTTATTTATTTATTGGATGCAGGGTCTTACTGTGTAGTTCAGACTCATACTGATCCTCCTGTCTCAGCCTCCCCAGTGCTGGGATTACAGGCATGCACCACCACACCCTGTTGCAGGGCTGGCACAACATGCAGTACTGGGGATCAAACTCAGGTCTCTGCACTTGCCAGGCATAGCTCACTTAGACCACTGAGCTATCTCCCTAGCCAATACTAAGACTTTCTTCAAACAAGTCGGACAAGTTTAGACTGATTTGGTATAAATTTTTCTGGTTGGGTGAAATTTCTTAGAGAATAATGTCCAGAGCACTTTTAAGCTCACTTTAGAGATCCAAGAATGGATTTAACACAGCCTCTGTAAAGTAGAAGCATTTCTGATCTTCTGCATTTATCATGGCATTATCATGAACAGATCTGCACTGTGACCCATACCTGTGGGCCCAGCTGCTCAGCCTGAGGCACAAGGACAGCTCCAGTTGGGGGCTCAAGGTCAGCCTGGGCAGCATATGAGAACCCCTTTTAAAAGAAGTGTACACAATACATACAAATGGATATAAGATGATTTTCCTTCATCATCTTGCACAGTAAAATTAGCCAAGCCCCTTTCACCCATTTAGTCATTAGTAAAGAGGAAGTCCTTTTTTTGTTTTGACAACTATTTTAAAATCCTAATATTGAGCTTTGTACCACTCTCTTGCAGTGGTTTTACCAGAATTGCATGCATGGTAAAGGAGCTAAAAGTGAACTACAGACAAAGATGAGAGCATGCTTGGCTCACAGTATAAAAAGTGTATAGTGGTGAAGGTCTTCTCAAGTAGTCGGCTGACTCTGTACTTCTCTGTTGGACTTTAGGATCAGTGCCGCTGATGCAGACCTACAGTGGCGTTTCCCCCAGACTCCAGTTGAACACATATTTCCTGTCCCCAACGTTTCTCACAATGTGGCCTTGAAAGTCAGCGTCCAGTCCCTACCCCGACAGTCCAATTACCCGGTCTTGAGCTGTAGTATTCACACTAATCTTGGCCTTTATGAGGAGAGAGTTCAGGAACACGAGCATAAAGGCCATCAGCCCCACAATTCTACTGAAGCAGAGCAGTGTGGCACAAACAGCTCACAGCGTCTGTGTGGCAGGCAGTCGTGGACCGTGGCACCTGAGAGCGTGCCACACGAGCGGGACAGCCCAGCTCCAGAGAACATTGCAGCCACCAGGCATGGTGGGCCACATCCAACAGGCAGGAAATCCCCATATGGGACATCTCGGGCCAGTCTTCTGGGCTTGAGTGGCCTAGGAGACATGAAACCACATGAAACATCTATGAGAACTTGGAAGTCACTTTCAGTGGTGGATTCCAACGTCTCCAGCCATCAGAGCTCCTGGCAGCCAGCTGGCAAGATGAACCCTCTGATAGACTCCTTAATTCAGGATCGACAGGAAGTCATTGCAAGAATTGCTCAGCACCTAACTCACTGCGACTCAAGCACCACCACCCGTGGCTCCACACACCCATTTACCACTCAGGAGTCCAACTCCCTGCATCCGAAACTGTGCCAGGTGTCCCGAGAGAGGGACAGCATAAGAAAAGGTAAAGACGCTTTCTCTGTGTCTTTTGGGGGTCCAGAGTTCCCCTCCACGGAAGACAGTGATGAGGGGAACGTTCTAGGGAAACCAGACCCTTGGAAAAGCGAGACTCGCATGTCCAGTGCTCTGTGCCCTCACCAGGGCACAGGAGAGGCGAACCCTCTGATAGGCTCCCTGCTGCAGGAGCGGCAGGATGTGATCGCCAGAATCGCCCAGCACTTGGAGCACATTGACCCCAGATCACCCCGCCTGCAGGACCCCAGCAGCCTTCCCTCCAAAGTGTTCCTCAGTTCCTACAGCGACAGGCACTTGTGGAAGCGGAGCAGGGATGGTGCCTGCACTTCCCTTCCTCCTCCAAAGCCGGCCTTGTTGGGAGACAGTGCTGAAACAAAAAGCTCACTACCTGCTAAGGCTTGGAGTTCTTTTGCATGCAACCATAGAGAAAAGTCCTCTTTGAAACCCCAAGTATGGACACAGTGCTGGCACGGTCCTCCTGATGGCATGCCAAGCTCCCAGCCTGAGGCCCAGAACACAGCTGCTGCTCCACTCACTGCCTCAACTGCCTCCCAGTGCAGTGACAGTGACTTAGGTTTGATCAGCAGACTGGAGAATATAGTCGCAGAGCCACAACTTCAGGAGCAAGAAGGCAGCATTAGCCCTGCCAAACAGTATTCAGTTTGCAACAGTATTGATGAAAGGGTCTACACACAGAAGTACAAAGAAAAAAGAATAAGCAGTGACAGCTATAATCCAGAATCTTCTGACAGTCCCCAGTTTGATAACTCAGAAACAATCGACTCACATGTGCAAATTACTATGTTGGAAATGTCTGAATATTTAAACAAGTATGAAAATAACTGCTCAAATAAAGACTCAGCAAAGCCCAAGACATACGAGCAAAATTCTCAGCTGAACAGCATAGAAAATTATCTCAGTAAAAATAACAAAGGTTTCAAATGCAAAAAATCAGGCCAGGTAACAAATGAGGATAAGAAAGAAGATTCACTGGCTGAAAAAGCTCAGAACTGTTCTCAAAGAAAGAGTATAAAAGGCTATTTGTCGACCTGTGAACAACTGAAAAATACAAAGGTGCTGGTAAGTAACATCTAACATTTCAAATATGAATCTCAGCTGTTTGTTGGGCTTAAATTTTGTTCACAGGAGACATAATTGTAACAGCCATGGTACCCGTTGCCTGTAGAGCCCATGGTTGCTACCCTAAACTGCAGAGTAGTTAGCACCCTGGCCAATACACTATCCACTTACAGCAGGTGCCCAATAAACCAAAGAAATGAGACTCTTGTGATTGAAAACATGAGGAGCAACTAGCTGGGCATGGTAGCATTTGTCCTCAGTCCCAGCACCTCTGAGGATGAAGCAGGAGGATCCTGCTTAAAGCCAGTCTGGGCAACGTTGTGACTTACTGAGATCCTGTTTCGAAGGACTCAGAGTGTAGCTCAATGTGAAGCCCTAGGTTTAATCCCAGTACCACAACCAATCAAGAAATGAGTGTTGCCTTTTTAAAAGAACAGCTATTAAGGCAGTACTTTTTAAAAGTCCACCAAGTCTGCTATTTAGGTCTACAAGGATTATTACTTTGTCCTGCTCAGTTTTGTTTGTTTGTTTGTTTGTTTGGTACCAGGGATCGAACTCAGGACCTTGCACTTGCCAGGCAGGTGCTTACGCCACTGAGGTATCTCCCCAACCCATGTCATCTACTCAGAAGCCCTAGGTTTTTCTGTATTTGGCCTGAGAACTCCAGAGAATGAAGGAACACTATTTCATGTGGATAAGGACATTAAGATGCAATTAGTCTTAGTAGGTTGACTCCCATTATATCACATATTTAGGGAACCCTTGATTTTTAGGGTTTTCTGCCAGGAGACAGGAAAGATAGACAGAGGAGGCTGAGGCTCTGTGTTCCTGGTGTAAGGGAGGAGTCTGCACGGGCCCTTCGAGCCTGGCAGGGTCTCATGGCCTGTGCTCTTGGTGTGTTGCCCCAGAGCCGGCTGAGCATGTGCACCACATGGCGCTGGTGCACGCAAGCCCCTCCACAGCACTCTGTGTTTATTTCCCTACTTGGGAGCCATCGTTGGAGAGTCAGTGAGACTCGGGCCTGACTAGCAACAGGGCAGCCCACCGTTCTTGCCTTGCTCCTGCACGGTGCCCCTGGAGCATTGTAGCTCATGCAACCCTAACACTCTGTCTCAGTAGACAGTATGTATGTTTGACTCTCATTTGCCTCTCAGGGTTGTGATGATGATCCAGTAGTATATTTTATAAAACTGTCATGTACTGTCTGAATTAAGAGATTCCCTGAAACTTCACTTACCTCAGAAACCTACCCTGGCTTTAAGAATGATAGTTTTTTTTGCCAGGTGCAGTGGTGCATCCCAGCTACTTGGGAGGCTGAGGCAGGACGATTGAGATTTAAAGCCCAACCTGGTAAGGTCCCTGTCAGAGAGAGTGGCAGGGAGGGATGGAAGGAAGCAAGGAAAGAAGAAAAGTAAGTACTGGTGTGTATATGATCCTTGCTGGCCCTTGGCAGGAGACTTGATCTGACTGATACTCTTCGGGCCACTGTGATAGTAGGTTTCCATGGGCACAGTCTGAGCCCAGCCATAGAGCGCTTGTCGTGTGCCTGTGCATGCCCCACACCTCACTTCCCAGCCTTGTCTGCCCTGTGTGGGTGCTCCTCTTTCCTGACTTGGATCAGTGGCGAAGGACCATGGCCAGCGGACCTGCCCACTGCCAGGGTGCTGGCTTGCGGGGAAGCCACACTCCAAATTAGCTTGTCCTAATTTTTATTTGTGTCTTTTATGTATTTCTAATTTATAATGTTGGCCCAATTTTTAAGAATTAGCCCCTCCCTCCCTTTTTTATTTTTTCTCTTTCTCTGTTCCTTTTTCTTTTTCCTTAATTATTTTTCAGACAAACTCTTTTGCCTTTTTGAGACAAGGTTTCACTATGCAGTTCTGCAGTTCAGACTAGCCTTGAACTTTCTTTGTAGCCCAGGCTTGCCGCAAACTCACAGTGATCCTCCTGCCTCAGCCTCCAAAGTGCTGGGGTTACAGGCATGCATCAACACACCCAGCCTAGACAGGTTTCTGTGTTGCTCGGGCTGGCTTCGAACTCCTTCGCTTAAATGATCCTCTTGTATCAGCTTCCAAAGACCTGAGATTCCAAGCATGCACTGCCATGCCTGCCTTTCCTACCTTTCCTGCAGTTTTAATTGAAGAATGTTTAAGTGGTCTTAGATCATCTCCAAAACATGACACTTTTGACCATACTATGTCTCTTAAAATCTGTAATATTTCTGATGTTTCCATATCATGAAACACCAAATTAAATTCTCTGAAAATGACTGTTGTTGCTGATGTAGTTTTGTATTTTAAAATGTCCTACTGATTTTTTTTCTTCCCAAGTAGTTATTTTTTACAAATTGAATACTAGCCTATTTGATGCTAGATTCTGAGTAAATGTGTTGGTAAGGCAGCTGTCTGGACATGCTTTAGAACATTTTTTCAGTATATTACAGCAAAATAAAAACATAGGTATTATCTCCCTCTTGGCTTTGGGCGCAGGCTAGAGCTGTTCTGTGCTTCTAGACCAAGGACATGGTGCTTCCAGAGCATGTCAGAAGCTACACGAGGTCTGTAAGCAGCGAGTGAGTTGTCTCTAAATGTCACCACTGAATGGCAATTCTTTCCCTCACAGAAGACCGCACCGACATACTCGCGTGTCTGGCCAAAGCCTACCTTTCATCCCTTGGATGGAACTTCAACCCGGGCCTTTCACCCCCGAACTGGATTGCCTCTTCTTTCAAGTCCTGTAAATGTTTTTTTCTCTTATTTCATGCTGAATACCTGCAAGTGCCTGAAATGTTTGCAGGTCCCTTTATTTGAATTTTAATTGAAGAATGTTTAAGTGGTGTTAAATTCGATCCCGTGGAACCCATTGTGGCCAGCAGAGGAAGTGGGCAGCCCCTATGCCCAACTCAGGCTGCATTGGACTTAGTTTTTTAAAACTCAGTCACCTAGGGCTGGCTGGGTAGTTCAACAGATTAAAGTGCTTAGGTAGATGCAGAGACCAGGGTCCCATTCCTAGCATGTGGTGCCCGTTCCACCCCCAGGGCACACTGAGATAGTGACTGAGACTGTGTGTGGTGATACACGCCTGTAATCCCACCACTTGGGAAGCCAAAAACAGGAGGATCACTACGAGTCCAATCTGTGTAGAGAGACCCCACTTAACCCCTTAGACTCTGAAGACCCTATACTAAATACATTTTTTTAAAAAAACCCAGTCACCTTTTATTAAAGATGATCTCACAGCAGCGGTAAAGAACTGGCAGCAAGAAAAAATGTGAGATGCAAGTAAAGAGCTCAGAGCAGCCAGCAGGGACTTACAAGTAATTCTTCTAACACTGGAGCACTGAGAAGGCAGAGCCAGGAAACTAAGATGAAAGAACACGCTGGTGTGGAGAAGCAATAAGAGAGTCTAGATGTGAAGAGCACGGTGTATGAAATGTGCGTGTGCGTGCACTCCGAAGGTTGAGGTGGCAGCAGCCGGGAGCCAGCTGAGTGGGAGCTTAGGAAAGAGACATGCAGAAAGCACCTAGAATGTGGCACAGAAATGAGAATGAGCTCTGAAGGCACCGAGGAGGACAGAGCAATAAATCTAGGCCTTCCCAGAGGGCTGGGAGAACAAGGGAAGTTCTGAGAAGAGATTATAGAGAATGGTCCAAGACTGAAGGCATCAGAGTTTAAGTGAGAATTTCACAACTAAGTTCGGACCATAACATATGGCATGGTGAGCTCAGGCAACTCTCACAACTGTGATTTTAAGTTTTCCAGTATCGTCTGAATCAGATAGTTTATCCACGCTTAATATTCTGAAAACAGCTCTTTCCTAACTGTCATGTTGAGCATGATTTTCTCTTTAATTTTTGTTTGGCTCTTTGGTGTCAGGGTATTTGCAGGGAGGCGGCCCCTCCTCCTAAGTGTGATGCAGCACACTGTCCTCTGCCACCTGCAGCTGCAGGGCCAGACCAGGCCAGTGAGCAGGGGCGGCAGGGCCTGGTCTCTTTGCACTGACCCTTGTCCCCCTTTTATTTTACAACTCCTCATTATAGCCTCCCCTGTACAGAAGTCCGTAAAGTGGAAAAAGTAATAATTCCACATGAGATTTGGTTTAGGAAGAGAGTGATTCCAGTTCTTAAACTTGAAACCTACACTGCCTTTATTGCCTTTTTCATAGAAGCTAATAAAATGAGAATACAAGGAAAATATGTAATAAACAGCATTATTTTAATAAGCTGTTAGGAGAAGTTGAGTTAAAGATATGTTTAACTTGTTTTAGGAAAGTATTTTATCAATTCAAGAAAAAAACTATAGTCTTTTAATACTACAAATGGTTATTTTGATCTTAGGTTCCTCAAAGAAAAACACAATCAGGTTGCTTTGATCTGGATGCTTCATTACTACATCTGAAAAGCTTATCATCTAGAAGGTATTTATATTAAAATTCATTTTTGAATATGAAATGGTTTCACAACATTGTAGGCTTTCACAGTAAGTGATGTTGACCATAAAGAGGAAGACAGTGGACCCCCTCTCCAGTGATAACACGTCCTGCGCTCAGAGTCACTAGGGACGAGGAAGAAGCAAGGTGGCCACAGCTGTGTCGGCTTCATCACAAGAACTTGCTTTAACATTTCAGTGCATTTATGTAGTTTTCGTCTTTATCATTATCATTATTATTACTAATGAGATACGGTCTCACTCTGTAGTGCAGGCTGGCCTCAAACTCACAGTGATCCTCCTGCCTTTGCCTACCAAGTGCTGGTGTTGTAGTCGAGCACCCCCACTCCCAGCTTTTGGTCACTCACTATTACATTTTATTCCTTTGGGGAAAAAAAAATCATTGGAAGTTTTGTTTTCCATGTTGGCAGTTTAATTTTATGTTTTTAC
The DNA here is from genome assembly GCA_004027165.1 of Ctenomys sociabilis. NCBI lineage: Eukaryota > Metazoa > Chordata > Mammalia > Rodentia > Ctenomyidae > Ctenomys > Ctenomys sociabilis. The sequence goes on along the minus strand of PVKA01024638.1, from coordinate 23,579 downwards.
CTATGTTTTCTGGTGTCAAGAACAGCCCCAAAACCTAACATGTATGTACTAGGCAAGTGCTCTATCCTGAGCTACATCCTTGGCCCTCAGAGTATGCTCTCTGGTTATAGTTCACCTTTGGATTCACATTTGTTTCTTGAAAATGAAGATCAGAATGAGACATTCCAGTGGCTGCCCCTGTGTGCTGGATAGGTAGGTAGCCCGGGAAGGATAGACATAAATTTTAAAGTAGAAGTTTTATATTTTAAAGTTCGATATTAATTTTGTTATGGCAGTTAAAGTAAAATTGTTCAGATTCTCCTAAATTAATTCTGTACAAATTAAACAAGAAACTATTGTGGCAAATGTTTTTGTTTTTGTTTTTTGCTTATTTTTACAGCCCTCAACCATGTTTAAACATTGAAGATGATTCAGATATTCAAGAAAAACCTTTTTTGAGTTCTAGTGCTCCACCCATAACAAGCCTTAGTCTTCTAGGAAATTTTGAGGTAATGTGATTTAGAGCTATTTTAAGAGTTGGTGTTTCTTAACTAAGGGTGCCATGTATGTCTTTTTTTTTTTTTTAAGTTTGTTAAAAGGAAATAAGTCAAGAGTCTTTTTTTTCAAAGCCTTGGATTTACTTTTTTGTTTTCTTGAGAAGGGAAGTTGGAAAGGTTGTCCCAGTGCTGTCGGAGAACTGGGAGGCTGGCAGCAGCCCCTGGGGACTCGGGCTCAGCCAAGGGGAGATTTAGCCAGCGCTGCTTAGTGGGGTGCAGCAAATGCTCCTGTGGTGCCAGCCCCCTGGCCAGCTGAAAGTGGCAGAGCGTCCTTTGGCCAGGAGCATGAGGCCAGCATGGGGGCAGAGTGGGAGCTTGACTTACAGATACACAAAGCCAGAACAGTGTCTTGAGACCCAGCAAGAGTGCCGGTGAGCTGATAGCTACTTTGTGAGCGAGGAGATTGGTTTACAAGATTAGATGGCCCTCTGAATACTGTTTGCAACTTCTCTGTACATTCTGGATTTGTTCTAAGATTTGTTGTTTTTTTTATTTTTTGGAAATCACATGCTTAAAGATCTTTGATACACAAACCTAGTGGGGCAGAAGAGCACTGGGGATTAAACCCCAGGACCTTTGTGCTGAGCCATACCCAGAGCCCTGATTCATTTTTATTTGAGACAGGGCCTCACCAAGCAGCCATGCTGCCCAGTCTGGCCTTCTAGCCTGCAGCCTCCCTACCTCTTGACTAGCATGGGCCCTTCTGCCTGTCATCAGAGGGAGCCCCAGCTTGCTGTCTGTAATTCGATGATAGTCTTGAGCACAGAACCTATATATGGTATTTTAAGCAGTGTGTTTGTAGAGGAAATTATTTAAATGTTATATTTTTAGTTGAAGTAAGTACCTTTACCAGAGTTGCCAGTATTCTTTATAATTATATTAATTCTGAAGCTATCTTTCACTGTATTAGTAGAAATGAAAAGATACTCCTATTAAGTTGATTCTTTACATGTCACCTTCAAAGTTTCAGTTCAGAGATGCTGAACTTGCCATTCCATTTGGCCTTAGAATTAAAATGGCAAGCCAGGTCCCAGTGGCACACAGTTGCAGTGCCAGCTACCCAGGAGGCTGAGAAAGAAGGATCCAGAGTTCAGAGCTGGGCTGGGCTGCTTAAGACCCTATCTTAAAAATAAGTAAAATAAGACAAAATAAAATGAAAACAGCTAGGGCTATAACTTGACAGTGGCTGTGTGAAACTGTGGGCTCAGTGCCCAGCACAGAGAAAATATCACGGAGACATCCTGAGAGCCAGTTGCTCTGCCACCTTTCTAATGCAGTGGAATTGGGGGCAGGGGGCACCCTGGTGCACACACGGTGTGAGGGGAGGGACTGCACTCTCCAGATCTTCACAGCACTGTGCATAGTCTCTGTTGCTGTGCATATGTTTCCAGGGACAGGGAGAATGTGCAGAGTGGCCTTGCGGCCAGTTCATGACTTCTCACAGTGAACTTGATGCCTTTCTCAGCAGATCACATGAGATGTTTCTAAGTGAGTTCAGTGATGTGTGGCAGTGAGAAGAATGTGGAAGTCTGAGAGATGTGAATTTTAAACTCACTGGTGCTGTTTCAAGAAATGACCAGTTTTTATTACAGTAGTGTGCAGAGAGAGACTGGCTGTTTCAACATGGTCTCTACAATACACTGACCCTGAGAAGGCCCGAGCAGGCCGTGCATCCGATCTCCACAGCCATACTCACTTTCCCTGGTGCCATACCTCATCTGCACCCGCAGCTCCCCTGTTCTAGGATTGTCTTCTTCCACCAGTTCAGTCTAGCCTGACAGCAGCAGCTGCTGGACAGGGGTTGCCTTTCCCATGCTGGAGAGTCGGTTTGCCTAAGTCACATAGGCTGACTTCAAGCACCTTCTTGCTGACTCAGACTCCTGACTGGCTGCAGTTTTGGGCCCTCACCACCACTGCCAGTTGAGAGTAAACTTTTACTTAGAGATACAAAAATAGTATTAACCAATTAGTAAAGCAAATGGCAAGGCTCCAGGAAGGCTCAGTGCTGGCTGGAATGGCATGAGGACACACTTGCCCACAGTGCGAGGTCAGTAGGCATGGGCCCGGGAGCAGCACGCAGGAGCAGCACTGGCCCTGAACTGGAAAACGAGCCACTCACTTTTTCACGAATTGTCTGTCTTGCAGGAGTCTGTTCTGAACTACCGTTTAGACCCCCTCGGGGTGGTCAGTGGCTTTACTGCTGAGGTGGGGGCCAGCGGTGTGTTCTGCCCCGCACACCTGACCCTCCCAGTGGAGGTGTCATTCTACAGTGTTTCTGATGACAATGCTCCCTCTCCTTATATGGCAAGTATTTTTTAAGTTCTTTGCTAGAATGAGGGAATTTAATGACAAGCAGCTTTAAGTATGTGGTGCAGTGCCTGAGTATAAAGTGCTTCCTAGGAGAAGAGGCTGAGTGCAGGAGAGGGACTGGCCCATGAACTTGGGTGGGTGCCCATTGGTGGAGGAAGTGCCGAGCATGGTGCTTACATGTGGCCTCCAGCTTGCTAAATTCACCCAGGCTGTGTCCCAAGAGGGCAGCTTGCTTCCTGCTTGGCCCCTGCCCACCAGCCTCTGCTTTCACCCACTCCTGCCCACTGCTCCACCCTCAAGGAGCCAGAGGGAGAACATGAACACGCAGTCACAGATCTCCCCTCCTGATATTCTCCTTATCCATTTCTCATCCCAGTGGATCACAGCTGTGTAATCCTTGAGCTTCCAAGATTGCAGCCATGCCCTGAGTGCCTGGCCGCCCTTTCCACAGTACAGTGTCCACTGTGGAGTGGAGTCCGCATGTATGGATAAGCCTTGAGAAGTATAAGTCACTACAGGCATAGCACTGCACTGCACACTTTCCCACCTGGGCTTCCTACTCACTGCCTGCACCAGTGGCTTCCTATGCCTACAGGGGACTGTGTCTTTCATTATTACCAAGAGCTATGAGGAGGGACTTCCACATAACCAGACATTTCCCCCAATAGTTCTGCACTTGGGCCACGTCAAAGGCAGAGACACCTTCCCCAGCTTGCCCTGTTGCTCAAGCATACTGAGGTGGCAAGTGCTATCCAGATGAGGTCCATTGCAGTATGCATGCCAGTCCTCCTGGAAGGCTTCCAGTGCAGGACAGCGCAGATGCCATGCCAGCCTGCAATGGGAGGAGGCGGGCTGTCAGGCCACAGTACAGAGTCCAAGCCGACCAGAAGATAAGAGGGTGGTTTGGCTAGAATCAGTTCAAATACATATTTTTTCAGTGAAAGTCAAGAGCAAAAGGAAATTTGTACCGTACATTTTATTTAAAAAATAGCATTAATCTTTGACTTTGTTCAATATCCTATAAAAATGAAACATGAGGAAACAAAATGATACTGTCACAGTGTCCCCATAAAGATATGACAACAGCACACATCTAGGGGCTCAGATTCTGAGTCCTGACCACCAAGCTTGGTCTTGAGGTCACCACAGTAGCTCATTCTGTGATAAGCCCAGGCTTCCTTTCTGTTACTAACTAGAATGGGTTCCCTTTGCAAGCAACTGAGTCCACATTTTAGATCAAAATTCTTTCCTAGTGTAAACTAATAAAAGTAGCTTTTTTTTTTTCTTCAGGGAATGTCACTTCTAGCTTGGTAGTTTAGTCTGCCTTCAAGGATTAATTATATTTGAGGAGAGCACACATCATGGACCACAGAACCTTATGTGCAATTCTGGGAGCTTGTGCCCAAAGTGCTCAACCAGCGACACCTTCAGGGTGGGCTCAGAGCTCTCTGGAGCATCTTTGGCTGGGAGCTTGTGGCCTTGTGCTCCTCAGCTATGCGGGCTGCCATGTGGGGAGTCCAGGCAGAAATACTGTCCCTAGGGTCGGCCCAGGGCCAAGTCAAGCTGGTCATACCACCAGCAGCCGCACAGGCCCAGGCCCAACTTCCTTCCCCTCATAATTAACCAAATCCAGGTGTTCTTTGAGTTTTCCAACTTAATTTTGTCTATTTTATAGTCCACAATCATTTGAAGAGTTTCTGTGTAAGATTTTGATCAAATGTAGTTAAACTTAACTTTGCTATGCTATCTTAAAATCCCAGAAAGAAATAGATTCCTATTTTTATTAAATAAGGTAACTTTCTCTAGGAATAAAAGGCTGACCATCTGAAACAATGAAATTATTAAAATAATACATTTATTAAAATAAAACAATGTAATAATATTTAGAAAATTTCAAATAATTTCCCGGTAACTTTCTAACATTTCTAATTTCTGAGTGCTATTCCTGGTCTTAACATTATTTGGAAATTGTTGTTTTACAGTGTTGCCCTGAACTTAAATGTCTTTTTAAGAAAAGTTTAGGAGTTTCGTTGGTCACCCTTACGGCATCGCAAAGCCTTCAGGATGGCACACGAGGCGGGTGGGCCATGACTTGGCCTGCTGGTGTCCCTGATGCAGAGCCACACCTTGCCTTTCCATACCCAGCCCCAAAGGCCTCCTCTAGTGCGTAGCAGCACGTTGGCCTGGACCTCGCCCCATTCCCGTGTGCCCCTGCCACCTCCCAGCCGTGGCCACCTTCAGGCCCTAGAGCAGAGCAGCGCTGGCCGAACAGGCTGTGGTCCTGAGGGCCAGGGAAGGCTGTGCCAGCCCACATCAGCAGGGGCGCTGTCCTCTAGGTCAGCACAGCCCAAGTGCTCACGGTGCAACTTGTGCAGCTCCTGACTGTTAACTGGTCACACATTCAATTTTTCTTCTTTAAACTTATGCTTTGGGGGCATCGCTGTGCTCAAGTGTGACCGCCTGTAGGTCTCCGCAGAGACCTTGCTGTCCACAGCTTGGGAGGGTGGGAGGGCACACTGCTGCTACTGCTGCTGCTGCTGCTTCTGTTGCTGCTGCTGCTGGGGACCAAGCCCCTTGGGACTCGCTCACCCCTGTGAGAGCGCTCTTGCAAAATGACCGAGGTTCAGCCTCATCCTTGACTCACATTTTAGCCTGCTGTGTTCTGATGCTATCAGCTGGGTTTCTTAGCTTAGTAAACAGCTGAAAAGCAGTGGCATATTAAGGTCCCACATGACAGAACGTGGCATAAGGTGATTTTTGAAGAAATAGTTAATCCTTGGAAAATGCGTTGCCATAGCTTTTAGGTAGAACAAACCACTGGCCCGAAAGTTGCTGAGTAAGCCTTTTTTTCCTATTTTTGTGCCTTGAGCAATTTCTTCAATAAATTATCAGGCAAGAATCACAAACTCCTGAATATCTCTCTCCTTCTCTTTCCCTCTTCTTCTCCCTCTCCACTTTCTCCCTCCCTCCCTTTCCTTTTCTCTTTCCTTTCTTCCCTTCCTCCTCCTTTTCTCTTACAGTCAGAATTCAGATGTTACTTAACTCCTTGACTACAAAGAATCCCCTCATATTGGGCCTAGACCCCACCCCCTGCTCTCTCTGCTCTTTACACACCAAAGAGCAGTGAATTGTTTTGTGTCCTTGTTCCCTAAGCTAGGTGGGAACGGCCCTGTAACTTGGCCTGCTTTCCACTGGATGAAGGGACTTCCTTGCCATCTTCTTCATAGGGGAGCCTTTGGTAGTACAGCTGCTGGGCCTAGATAGTACTTACGTAGCATCACCAGGAAGAACAATAAGTTGTCTTTTCAGGGTGGGAGCCTTGCTATTTCATAATCATAGAATGTATTTCTATTAATTCCAGTTGAATGTTTTCTGTAGAAATACTATTCTGAACTTTTAGTAATGGCATGATGTATAGTTTTAGTCTTTTGTGCCTGCATCTGTTTGTACTCAATTTGTCTTCTTTTATTTCAAGGGTGTGATTACTTTAGAGTCCCTTGGTAAAAGGGGTTATCGAGTACCTCCTTCAGGAACAATACAAGTGGTATGTGTTTTCTAGCCTACAATTGCAATAATCACTCTCTCACATACATGTAGAGCTTAGTCCTTTCTCCTGCTACTGCTGCGCAGCGACTCTGGTAAGTAACAGTGGGGCTGCAGCGTGGTTTGGAGTTGCCATGCTCTGCCCAGGATGGCCTTTTGGGGACCCCATAAAGGGAAGCATTAATAGATTAATGAAGGTGAATGCTTTAGAAGCATAGTCTCTGGTCATCTGCACAACTTAAAGCTATTTTTCAGATAACGAGGCCCTAGTGTTCTTGTGCCTTCAGTTTACTATGAGAAGGCACATTGAGATACATTTCTTTAAAAACAGACACAGGGGGCCGGGAAGATAGTTCAGTAGAATAATGGTTTGCTTGGGAAGCGCAGGGTCCTGAGTTCAATCCCTAGTACTGCAAAATAAATAAATAAATAAATAAATAAATAAATAAATAAAGAAAGAAAGAAAGAAAGAAAGAAAGAAAGAAAGAAAGAAAGAAAGAAAGAAAGAAAGATGCAAGTGTAAACACTGCTTTGTAAGGAAAGCTTGGAGCAGAGTGGTGGGGTCTGCAGTGCAGTGATTTGACCAAGCAGGCTGTGGGCACTAAATGGGACCTTGTCTGGCCAGAGGCAGGCCAAGTAGGGGAGGCCTCTGCCCTTTAGTCTGGAGCTCCCCTTCTGCCTGGGGCAGCTCTCATCACCTGGTCTGGTGATCCCAGCATCTGACCCTGGTGATGGCATTCCCCTCCAGACCTGCTTGGGTCTCTTGCAGAGCTGAGAGACTGCCAAGCTGCCCAGAGCCTGGTACGCTCTGTCGCCCTGGGCCTCTCACTACCACTGGCACTGTGTGGTGGCCACCGATGTGCTTCACAGTACATGGAAGTGAAACACAGCCCCACAGACCCTGGTCTCCAAAGCAGGCAGCGTAGCAGAATAAAGTGTAACTTTAGTTCATGGGTCCCCCGACCTGCAGGAGTGACAGCCCCTGTCCGAGTTGGGTCCCTGCCAGCCAGCTGGTGGCTGTCTTCACAGTGACATGCTGATGTGACCTGGCACACTGCCCTCTCACTCTGCAAGTGCCAGCCAGGTGGTTCCCTCTTCTCTCCTTCCATGAGTTGATTCTATATGGCTGTTGTTGGAGCGCCTGCTCACTAGTTGTGGGCATATACCCTGGGCCCGCTAGACTATAGACCGCATCGCAATATTGATGGGTCTTCATCCAGACTCAGCTGTGATGCGAGTGAGTGGGAGAGCTGTGGAAAGCGCACCACCCTGGCCGCAGGGTGCCACTTCCTGGGTCGGTTGGGCAGCAGTGATTTAGGGTGAGGATATGAAGTGTTACCAGCCTGCTCTGGGTCTAATAACAATGAGATGTATTTTATAAATCTTGAAAGGATTTGAAGTAGAAAAGTTTCTGAGCTTCTGTAGTTTTACCAGTATACGTATATAAGCAACAAAGATTCTAGTTTTATTGAACTTGTGTTTTTATTTTACAAATTCTGTTTACTCACCATTAAAAGGTGAGAAAACTTAATATTCTGCTTTGAGAATTTTCCATTTGATATTATCCACAAAGCTAAAGTTTAAAATTATAAAACTAGAATATTTTAACCCATAAGGGTGTATTTTGCTGGAGTTAGTTAACCTATTCCTGAAAATCTAAACAGAGAAAAAAGTTGCATATTGTTTTTATTAACATGAAATCTATAACTAAAGATTTTGATTTATTACAGGACTTTATAATATTGTGAAATAAAGGTCAAAGCTCTGCAGCAGCATTGAATGCTAGCATTAGTCCACACCGCATGGCAGCGGTGGGATGAGCTCCTGTCAGAAGCTGCTTAGTTTTGGTGCAGCCATCTGCCCCCCTCCCCAGGGCCCCGCATCACTGCCTCTGCAGAACAGCTCCTCTGTTATCTCTGCAGACCTTATTCAACCCCAACAAGACTGTAGTGAAGATGTTTGTGGTGGTATACGACCTGCGTGGCATGCCCGCCAACCACCAGACCTTCCTGCGGCAGAGGATCTTCTCCGTGCCTGTGGAGCCCAGCGCTGGCCAGGGGCACGCCCGGCCCATGGAAGAGCGCCTGTTACGCTACCTCATCCATCTGAGGTGACATTTTGGGATCCCTGTTGACTGTATGTTGTGGGGCATGTTGTGGGGACAGCTGCTTAGGTGTCAGGTCAGAAGCAGATCCTAATAGTCTGCACCTGAGGCTGGAAGACTGCTACGGAGCACCTACCAACAGAGCATCTATCTATCCCCTTTGTGCCATCAGAAATTCCTTTCCTGTCACTTCCCCCACAAGGGTTTCAGCCAGGTCCAGGCACAGCTGTCAGAGCCAGGGGCAAAGCATTCCTATGCCTCATGGCCAGCGTTCCCTCAGCCGGTGTTTCCCTGCATCTGGTAGCACCCTGCCCAGGGCACATAGGCACCCACTGCCAGCTGTCCTCAGCTGTTGGGCCACTGGTTGAGATGGTGCTCCTGCCCCTGCTGACCACCGCCATTCTCTCAGCTGTGCTGTCTCAAGACTAAAGTAGTACTGACTCAAGTGTGGGAACCATTTTCATCCAACCAGATCTTGGAAGGCTGGTGCCCTAAAGTGGATCAGCCTGTGAGTCTTGCAGACACAGGACTCTGGGCACAGGCAGCAGCAACCCCTGGGGCTGAGATGATGCCCAGCTGTCGGGAAGAAAGGAGGAGAGAGTCTGAGGGCAGGGCAGGGCAAGGAGTGGAAGGGAGTGGCAGGCACAGCCTCAGGTCTGCAGGGTCCCTGGGAGTTGAGGGCTAGAGCAAGAGTGAGTCTCCCTGCTACCCTTTTAGTGTAGATCAGCCTCTGAAACTGTGACTGCTCAAGCATATTTATATTAAAGACCCATTCCCTGATAGTCTCTCTCTGTCTTTGCCCAGGTTCCAGAGTTCTAAATCTGGAAAGATCTACCTCCACAGGGATGTGCGGCTCCTGTTCTCCAGGAAATCCATGGAAGTCGACAGTGGTGCTGCATACGAACTCAAATCCTACACTGAGTCACCAACCAACCCTCAGTTTTCACCACGATGTTGACCAACAGTGACAAGTTTAAGTGTTGCTCAAACACCTGGTTTGAAGTAAAGATTTGGAGTGGACCATGCTGACAGCTGAGAGAGAGCAGACCCTTCCACGCCCAGACCGTTGGCCTGAAGGCTGGCAGGAGGCCCCCTGGCCCAGTGCCCTGCGGTGGAAACCACTTCGCTGGACATGTTGCGACAGCAGAGGCCATTAGGTAGTGTTTACATGTTTCATTTCTGTTATTTAATATTTAATGTTTCCCTTAATACTCGAGCAATGTTTGTAGTGTTCTAATGTAGCACAAATCTTACGTAAAATCATACTGTGTATTTTTGATGTTAATGTTGGAATCTGAAATATATGCACAAGTCTTTAATTTTGTGTGATGTGTTTTAAATACTGTTCATCTAAGCTGTTGAGAATGAACTATTTCGCTTCTCTCCAACGAATGCACTATGCAAGCATGTGTACCTTTTCTGTCTTCGTGGTGAGTCTGGCCACGGTGCCGGCTGGGTGGGCGGGTGGCCCTGTTCCCCTGCAAGTGCAGATGTCCTGCTCCTGACCCTGCCTGCCCCCTGTGCTCAGATGGTTCTGTTTTTCTTTAATCCCTACTCCAGAGGCTTTTCAGCAAACTGCTGTCCCATGCTAGAAATTTTCTGAAATTGTTAAGATATGTACTTTGTAAGCAAATTAGTATTTATATTGCAAATATATGCCAAAAAACTAAAAGCAAAGTGTATTTGGCTTTTATTTTTAGTTGAGACATTTATATGCTCCGGCAAGTTAGAACATCAGGCAGCTGCCAAGGTGGCTCAGCGTTCTCCTCAGTGTGTCGGGCTTCTCTGGATCAGCCCCAAAAAGGCCACCCAGCAGCGGGAAGAGCGGCAGCACTCCACAAGAGCCAACCCAGACAGAGAGAAGCCCCTGCCAATGGGAGGGGCATGTGTCACCCCTGCTCCATGTGGGGTATAGCCCACAGGCTGTGGGATAACTAGTCAGAGCCTCCTATAAAACCCTTAAAATGCTGGCTAAAAGGAAAAAAAGATACTTGTGTTCCTTAAATCTTTTAAATGTTTTTAGTCTACAAATACGTGAAGCTCTGTTAATGTCAGGTCATGTGGAAAGCACCTAGCCTGGGACGTGGGCTGGGTCAGCTTGGGCAGTTCTGGGGTCTACAATGGATCCTGCAGGGACTAGGTGCCAGAGAAGATGGAGACAGTGGCTTTGGTGCACCTGCTGTCCTTCAGGTGTGGGGTCCATGACCTTACATGCCTGTGTACAGACAGGCAGGATGCAGGCGGGTCTCACAGTCTTGCCACTCTTAGGATGTTGTGTTGTTGTTGGGGTGGGTTTGACAGAGTCTTACTGACCTCAAACATGGCCCTCCTACCTCAGACTCCCAGCGTGAGCATGCTGGACCAGTGGTTTACCACTAACCCACATCCCCAATCCGAATTTTTTAAATAAATATTTCATTAAATGTACTTAAACATGGGAGAAAAGTCAATAGTGATTGTTTTTTGTTTTTTGCAGAACGAGGAATTGAACTCAGACCCTTGCACTTGCCAGGCAGGCACTTATTCTACTGAGCCATCTCCCCAGCCCCTGTAGTGATTGTTTTTATTATTGTTTAGTTGTGGGTTTTGTTTGATAGTTTTTTGTTTGTTTGATTGATTTGTTTTGTTTTTCTTGGTCTTTTTGAGACAGGGTCTTGCTGTGCAGCTCAGGCTGGCCTTGAGCTCATTTTGTACCTTGGCTGGTCTCTGAACTTTTCAATGATCCTCCTGCCTCAGCCCTCCAAGTGCTGGAATTACAGGGTTGTGCTACTGTACCTGGCTTTTATTTGACCTTTCCAGAGAGGTTTACCCCCAACTAGTCTGTGCACCCAGGGTGTGCACGGACCCCACACTGTCGCCCTCCAGGTTGCTCTAACACATCTTCTGCTCTTTCTTGGTATGTTTTAGTAATGTGAAGAAGTGCTTGTGGCTCTAGAGCCAGGCTGCTGCACCCAGAGGCATTGCCACTTCATCCCAAGCACCAGGCTCAGGGTACGTGACAGGGCTAGTGGGTGTCTGACAGACACAGTGTGTGTGTCCTCTCTTCTGGTTTCTTCTGCTCTGTAGCTGAAGGAACGTAAAACTAACTTTGTCCTCAAGGCTTATAAATACAGCTCTATTTCAGACTCACATTTATTCTTTAGAATAATACTCATGAACTATTAATTTTATTAGTTTTATTAAACAATGAGTAACAGAAAAAATCAAAATAAAGTTTGTTTTTTTTTCTCATAATTTATTGAGAAACAAATAGCAGTAAGACATTTTCAAATCAAATTAGTAGGGCAGTTTCAATAATTAATACATTGCATATTGTTTTCTTAGTGGTTAATTGTTGTATAAGATGCAGACATGATATTCTGTTTACAAACACCATTAGAACAGATCTCTCCATTCACTGAATTAAAAGAATTCCGTATCTATCTTAACCATTTTGAATATACAGATACAAAATGGTCATTTATTTGTATCCCCTTGTTTGTTTAGTTTGTCAATTAAATAGTATAGGTGTGTGAGTCCAGCAAAATATTCCCAAATAGTCCAGTAGTCCATTGGGTTTTCCGTATGGCTGGCAATGTCAGAAGTTGTTGACTTGAGTCCTTTACAACTCAGCATAATAACATGGTTTTACTTCTTATACTTCAGTTCAATACTTTTCTACTGAATGGTTAAGACTAAGAGAAAGCAAGACCTATGTAACAAGAAATATAGCTTTTATATCTGATTAAGGTCAGTCAAATCCCCTCAGGATTTATTCTGAGACCCTGTACCACAGTTTGTAGATCCTTTATCCGTGTCAGTCATGTGGATGAGTCACGGTCATTGCTTGACCAATTTGCTTTCTGTGAAAGCCTGAGAGAATGTTTTCTCTCCATGTGACTCTCCTTAGGCACACTGTACATCCTTGATTACTTTCTTCTTTGGCCCCATAATCTTGATCAATAAATTTGGGACACAGCTGAGTTGCATGATGTTACAGTACAGGTTCTCCTGTGTCCTGAGTCTTAATTGACCTTGAAAGGCTAGGGCCAAAATGTTGGCTGTCCTTGTGGCCCTCCTTTTTCTCTAATTTTTGGTCTGGAAACCTAGGTTGTTAACCCTCCAGAAGAGAAGCTTATTGTTATTACCGTACATCCTAGGCTGTTGAGCTTAACCTCACTATCTGTCTGAATATTGAACATCTTAGGCTTGACATGGAACAGGTATTTTTCATCAAGTATTGATATGTTAAACTTTCAGTCTCTACAAAATATAAAAATTTTTTTAATTAAAATACATTTTAAAAATAGGAATAAACAATTACATATGTTTGCACATAAGTTTAGCAATCTAACCATATACAGCATTGTAGCAGGACAGTCCCGCATCACTCCTTTCCTCTCTCCTGCCTTCTTTCACCACTCCCTTTACTTTTTAAACAAACATCTACCCGAGAGACAGCATGGCAGCAACCGGCATGTCATAACAAGCAGCACCTATTCAGACGACCAGAATGACAGGCACTCCCAGCCTGAACCTACTACTACAAATTGTCATCTTCAGTGCAGTTGCTTAGTTCACAGGTATCAGCATATCTAGTTAGTCAGGCTGAGAATCCTTCCAATTAACTGCTAGATTTGAAAATCTTCTGAGGATTCTGAGGATCATTGCCTTGCCCATCTTGTACATATAACTGTATGGCTTTGCTTCTGTCATGTTTCCTAGCTCTTCTCCTCGCTCTCTCTTCATTGTCTAGTCTTCAAGTTGTTGCTTTCCTTTTTAAGTGTGTTATACCTATTTGTATTTGTTCTTTTGAATTCTTTTACAAGGGAGACTATATGATATTTACAAATATGTGTCTGGTTTATTTCACTTATGAGTATATGTTAAAGTGTCATCCACTTAAATATGAAGGCTTCGAGTTTATCATTCTTTATAGCTGAGTAATACTCCATTGTATAAAAATACCACATCTTTTTCAACCATTCCTCAGGTGACAGGCATCTTGGTTGTTTCCATCATTTGGCTATTACAAATTGTGCTGCTATATATAAACATAGGCACACATATATCACTATGATATTATGTTTTCGGTTCCTCTGGGAAAATTCCCAGTAGGGGGATAGCTGGTTTGAATGGATTTCCAGTCCTAGTTTCTTAAGGAGTCTCCATACTGATTTCCATGATGGTTGCACCAGTCTGCATTCCCACCAGCAATGGAGAAGGGTTCCCTTTTCCCTACAGCCTCTCCAACATTTGTTGTTGGTTGATTTGTTTATGACAGCCATTCCTTCTGGAGTGAAATAGTATCTCAGTGTTGTTTTAATTTGCATTTCATAGATGGCTAGTGATGTGGAGTGTTTTTTTCATATATTTATTCGCTTCTGTAATTTCATCCTCTGAAAAGTGTGTATTCATCTCAGATGCCCATTTCTGGATTGGGTCTTTAAATTTAAGGGCCCTGATCTATTTTAGTTCTTTATAAATTCTAGAGAGCAGACCTCTGTCTGAGTGCTTATTAGTTACAAAATAAAGTTTTTAGTATTTACTGAGTATTTATAAAAAAAGCATCAAATTTTTCAACATTGACTGGTCTAAAACAGAAGGATCAGAAATTACTATCTATATGAAGTACAATGAAAAACCAATAGCATTCTACCAAAAAAAAGAATCTGCAGTCACCGCAGATTCGAGGCAGTGCACACTTGCGAACAGCAGTTGGCGTCACTTACACCTGCAATGGCCCTTGCCTCCCTAAATGCTAGTAGAACATCACTCCTTTTTTTTTTTGGTTACTGGGGAGATCAAACTCAAGACCTTGCACTTGCCAGGCAGGCACTTACACTGCTGAGCTAGCTCCCCGGCCTGTGGCCCATACTTGACATCGCAGCAGTCTTGTTGTTTTGTCAGTAGGTTTTTATTGTATAGTGTGTAGTTAACATGAACATAAAACATCAATAAAATGGATTCTTAATAGGTATTTTGTGTTTAGAATAAACATCAACATCTTCACATCCTTTGTTTACTTGCTTACAAAACCTAAAAGATAACATTAGAAATAAAGACATATGTGAACTACAGTGTAAACAAAGAAGCCCAGCTGTGTTACTGATACACTGTGTCAACTTAGCTGGATCAGCTCCAGTGCTGCAGGTGGGCAAGCCCCAGGAATTGAGAGAGGCTTCCTGCCGCCCTGTCCCACTTCCACTGAGAAGTCCCAGTCTTAAAAAGAGCTTGACCTTCACAGCCACGCCACTTTGGACAATCTCCGATCTTCGCCCTGGAGCAATGGTCTTCACAGTCCACGAGGATTGATGAACGCTGCAGTTGCTGCTTCTCCTCTGCTCTCCATTTGTTTCTGCTGCCATGAACTGCTGTTACTTGCCTTGGAGCCAGCGGAATATGGACTGAACCCTCCAGTAACTGTGAACTAAATAAACCTTTCCTTCCTTCGTTTTGAGTGTCAGGTATTTGTCCCAGTATCAAGTAAAAAGTAACTAAAGACACTACCACAGGAATAAGCAACTGTCACACCCAAGGCAGCCCCATATATGGCAGCTGCTTGGCGGCACACAAGTGTCGCTTCCACTGACGCACACACATTTTGTTTTCCTGTCCCTTCCTATAGGTTTGGCTGTCATCTTTTTGGTTTTCCTGTTATTGCAACAGGTCCTCATGGTGCTGCCCCTGCCTGCCCACCTGCCAGCTCACTGGTGTGCTCCCCAGGATTTTGTGTAGTTGCTTGAGCAGAAATATCTTGTTCTTCCTCTGTTGTATACAATCTTATGAACACCTGTCCCAACCCATTAAGAAAATTCCTCCATGATATTTTGCTCTTACTATTTTCTTTGTAAACTATCAAACTATGCCACACATTTACGATTGAGTAAAACACAACCATTGGTCAAAGCTTTGTGTTTCAAATGACATAATTGTTACATAACTCATTAACAACATCTACTTCACACTTGGTTGTATGAGAGTTTCTATTTCAGGCTTCTATTTTGTCAGGGTTTTCCTATCAATATTGCCATCATGGTGAAGTGTTGAGCAGTACCAGTTGCCATTTAAATATTGTAGGTGCATGAATTCAGCAAAGTAGTCCAATATAGTCCAGTAAGTAGTCCATAATAGTGGGTTTTCCATAAGACTGGCAATGTCAGAAGTTGTTGACTTGAACCTTTTACAGCTCAGCATATTAAATATGGTTTTACTTTTTATACCTCATTTTTATGCTTTTCTGCTGCATAGTTAAGACCAAGATAAAGCAAGACCTATTACAACAAGAAATGTAGCTTTTGTATCTGATAAGGTCAGTCAAATCCCCTCAGGATTTACCCTGAAACCCTGTACTGCAGTTTATAGATCCTTTGTCAGTGTCAGCCATGTAATGACTCACAGCCATTGCTTGACCAGTTTGCTCTCTGTGAAAGCCTGAGAAAATGTTTTCTCTCCATGTGACTCTCTTTAGGCACACTCTACATCCTTGATTACTTTCTTCTTTGGCCCCATAATCTCCTTGATCAGTAAATTTGGGACACAACTGAGTTATAGGATGTTGTAGTACAGGTTCTCCTGTGTCTTGAGTCCTCACTGACCTTGAAAGGTTAGGGCCAACCTAACCTTTGTCATGTCATACTAATTACTGCCATACTGTCCCTCAAGTAAATGTTTGTTTAAAAAAAAAAAAGTAATAAATGAAAACAAGAGCTAAGAAAAAAATATCATGGGACTGTCCTAAAATGCTGTATATGATTAGATTTCTAAATTTCTGTGTAAAAATATATAATTGTTTATTCCTATTTTTAAATATTTTTTTTCACATTCTGTAGGGATTTAAAGTTTAATATATCAATACTTGATGGAAAATACGTGTTCTGTGTTATGTCTAAGATGTTTGATATTCGGATAGGTTAAGCTCAACTGCCTATGTTATAGGGTAATAATATCATTAAGCTCCTCCTCTGGAGGGTTAAAAACTTAAGTTTGCAGACCAAAATTTAAGAAAAAGTCTGCAAGGACAAATTTTTATGCCATATTTTGACTCATCATTTTTCCAAAAGTATTTTACATTCCTGCAAGCACCATGAAAAATCCCTGCTAAGTACAGCAAGCCTGTGAATACTTTCAATACTTTCTTAGTAGAGATATTTTAATATGGCTATTGGTGTAGAGTACCTGCATTTCAGCCTTTGTATATTTCACAGCATTTTGTAGCATTTTGTCTGTTACAATTTCCAACATTGAGCAGCAGGGCTGTCATTCTGTCCAATACATCTCAGCCCTCCCAGGACCCTCACTATATTTTGGGATCTAGTTCTGACATTAGATCATGCCATTCTTTTGCATGGCCATTTCACACCATTTCAACTAGTCAAGTATGTGCTCAGATTGTTGTTTTTTTTTTTTTTTTTTTTTTTTTTTTTTTTTTTTTTTTTTTTTTTTTTTTTTTTTTTTTTTTCTTTCCTTTGTATTTTGTGCAAGATCTCACTATGCAGCTCAGATTTGTAGTGATCCTCCTGTTTTAAGCCTCCTCAGCACTGGAATTATAGGCACACGCCACCACGCCTGGACTCAGTCACTGGCTCAGCATGCCTAGGATGGGGCCAGCACAGCATGTGGTGTTAGGGATCAAATCCTGGTCCCTGCACTTGCCTAAGCAGCACTTAGTCCAATGAGCTGTCTCACTGGCCCTATACTGCTGTTTTGTCAAGTGAATCAATGAGATCTCCCATTCCCTGCATCTGTATCAGTCAATTCTTGCTCCTTTCTCTGTCATAGGAACTTCGGCGTATACCGGCTGTGTCAAAGCCATCAACATCATCATCCATCCACGCCTCTTTTCTGTTATGAAAATATGTATTTTACCATAATGGATCAGCTTCACCATCCATATGAGTAAGCTGATGATTCACTTTTGATTCCTTCAAAACTTGCAAATCTGGTTTTTCATGTGTCATTGTACTAAACTGGGCTATTTCTACCAGAAAAATTGAGTGAAAACTTTTTTAAAACAAATCCTGGAGTGCTATGGGTCTATTGGACCCTCCGTGATGCTTGGGTAAACATATGCAAAACCAGTTGGAGAATAAAGGTGAGTCCCAGCTTTGCACATGTGCACACTCCTTGCTATTCATCATACCAAGCGGGTAAACACATTTGCTCCCTGTATCCCTGAGGGAAAGTTACTGAGACATACAGCCAGCTATTACACTAAAGCACAGATTTTTTTTTTTGAAAAAAAAATTTTCATAGAAAATTTTGTAGAAAAATCAAGGATGAGCCTGTTGAACCCTGGCTTATGTTTTAAAGCCACTAGCATTCAGTCAAGAGTTACTAAGGCACTCCTCTAGTACAAGCTGAATCACCTCCCACAGGTTTCACCTCTAAATGTTGTACTCAGACTGCACAAACTCAGGACCTTGTGCTTGCCAGGCAGTTACTTATGCCACTGAGCTATATCCACCAGCCTTTTTTTTTTGTCATTTTGAGACAGGGTTGCACCATGCAGTCCACACAGGCCTTGAGCTCGCTTTGTAGCCCATGCTGGTCTCAAACTCTCAACAGCACCCTTCCTGTCTCAGTTCCCTGAGTGCTGGTATTACAGGCAAGCACCAGCATGCCTAGCTTGTCTCTTCCTCTTGTTACCTGCCAACCCAGGATTCCTGGTCCCTCAGTCCTGCCCAAAGTCTAGCGCTACATGAAGCAGGACACAGAAGGCATTCCTGGCAGGGCAGCACAGGGAAGCATTGCCTTCCTTTTGTTCCTCCCTTCCGAAGGTCTCTGCTGCCCCTTCCCCTGGGCAAAGCCTGCCCACCAGCACCTGTCTGCTTTTCCCTGACACTGTCACTCTTCTTAGCCCACAGCACAAGTCTGTGTGTTCAAAGGCTCTGTTGCTGCAGCACAGTGACACACAGGTATGGCCTGGGTGGGCAGGGAAGGTCTGTGTTCCACGTGGTCCATGACTCTTCAGGCTAACAGATCCTGCCCAGCAACTCTTCTCCAGAACAGAGCTATATATCATCCATCAGCTGCATGTCTTGGAGACTTTCTAACAGAGTGCTGAGCTCTCTCATGAGGACAGAAGATACTGGACAATGTCAGAATGGGAAGCAGCCGGAGGCCAATCCTGACATGCTGCTTCTCACCAGTCCCAGCTGCTTAGATTGCCACTCAGGCCCATTTAATTTTGTGAATGCAGCACTGATTCCTGTTAATTTAGTATTTTAAAACAGTACCATACCACATAGATGTTTATTTTTAAACTTCTCATTATGCAAGCTTATAAAGTAAAAGCTACAGGCCCTCCCTCACCCTTCCTCCCACTCCTCCCACATCCTGGAGGTGGTGACTATTCCAAACTGGGACCCTGGCAGAGCAGGGCCTGGTGGCACACACTTACAATCCCAGGCTACCACAGGCATCATAGCAAGACACTGTCTCAGGAAAAAAGAAGCAGCACTGGGAGTGCAGCTCTGAAAGCTCCTAGCTCCGACCCCCAGTGCTAGAAGGAAAATGTGTGGTGCACGATATGGCCCACTCCCAACTTGGGTCAGTCTGGGTGGAAGTGGGCTTTCAGAGTGGTAGGAGCACCAGCATCGGCCCAGAGCCCAAGTCATGGGTACTGTGGAGCAGGAGCAAGACATTATTATACCGTATGTCTCTTATCATACAAGTTTTAAGAACATGTTTTCAGGACTTTTATTTTTGGTGGAACCAGGGATTGAACTCAGACCCTTGCACTTGCCAGGGAAGCATTTATTCTACTGAGCCACCTCCCTGGCCACTTATAAATTTTATTTTATTTTTATTTTTATTTTTTGCAGTACCATGGATCAAACTCAGGAGCCTGCACTTGGCAAGTTTATTCTACTGAGTTATCTCCCCTTTGCCCCATGGACTATTTTATGCTTGTAAAGATTTAAAAGTCTTTTCCAGACCACTTTCATTCCATTATCCATTGCTCTTTTTAACTCATTCTAAATTTAGGAACACCCTGTTTCCTCCACTTGCAACCCACCACTTGTGAAAGCTACTTGGCACTGCTTACTCAAGGAGTAGTCCAGCTGGGCATGGAGCCTCATGCCTGTGATCCCTCATGCCTGTGGGAGGCTAAGGCAGAAGAATCGGTGCAAGTTCAAAGCCAGCCTGAATTGCATAGTGAAGCCCTGAGCTTCACTCATAGAAATCATTTACTCAGGATTTGAGGTGCCAACTAGCTTACTTGATTGCTCTAGTTAATTTTCCTGTCTCTTAATACCTTTAATTGAAAAGTTTCACAATGTGATAGAAAAGCATGCTGAATGTTGAAGCTCTTAAAAATCATTACAGTAAAGACCTGTGGCCATGCGTCCCCTCCAGAACCCTCCCTTCACTTTGCAGACCCCGTCCCATGGCGCTAGTCACTTTCTCCAGCAGCTTTCCTGAGGGTCTTGAGTTGGGCTGTCTTGCTGCCTCTATCCTGAATAGATTCAAACTGCCTCCTTAACGCAGGCGTTTTGGCTTGGGGAGGAGCTAAAGGCGGCCCAGCGTCAGCCCCTGGGCACAGGGGGAACAGGGCAATGAGGACACATTGGCAGGTTTTAGGGGCTGCGTTTCGGCTGGGTGGTGCGCAGCAGCAGCATCCACTGTGCTTTTCTATTGCATTTCATAAAGACCCTCAGGAGCTAGGACATCAAGCACCGCTTCAGGAACTGGGAAGAACGGTGGGTAAGTGTGTTCCAAGCAGCAGGAATTCAAGGTAATGTCTTTCACTGTAGAAAAAATTTTTAAACATTCCATGCTCCACATGTGCTGTGCAGCCTTGCAGAGGGGCGAGACCTCCTCTCTGGGATGACTGAGGAATTAGCGGCGTGAGGCGTAATCTCTTTACTTCTATAAACTCTTAAGCGAGAGCAACTAAACCTAGAAAACACCCCGAATCTCTTAAATCTTTTTTTTTTAATTTTTGTTTTATTGAAGTACAAATATCAATGAGACAGTTTTAAGATATCTTGACATGATGGATTCGATAAATTAATACATTGCAAACTGTTTTCATAATGTTTTGGTATCGTACAAGATGCATACATACTATACTTACAGACATTATTATACCGTATGTCTCTTATTAAATAGAGTGTAGCTGTTTGCGTATCTTATTTTTTATACCTGAATTACATCAAAGATTCAATAATTAATACTTTCTACCTTGTTATTTTCCTAGTGGTTGTCTATAGTACTAGGAGCCGACATAATATCCTGTCCAATCTCTTAAATCTTCTTTAAATTTTTATGTACGCAGCCAAAAATATAACTAGTTCATCATGCATTGCACCACCAGAGGGCGCGCAGGTAAAGCAGCGAGGCTCGGAAGGCAGCCGGCCGAGGGGTCTGCGGAGATCCAGCCCCGCCGAGGATTTACAGCTAAACCCACGCTGGGCTCCCGCCGCGCAGGACTGCACGCGGCCGGGACGCCGACGCAGACTCTTCGTTTCTGAGAGCTGCTGGACAGCCTGATCCAGGAGGGTTCGCATCCTGCAGCCCAGCGTGCGGGAACCGCTTCAACACCGGTGCAGCTGTGTGCCTTGGTATCAGGCTCTCAGGCTTGCGGGGAGGTGACACACAACAGATGGGGGCCTGGCGGGCTCCGCCCCAGATATGCCTCTGAGAGAGAGAGAGAGAGAGAGAGAGAGAGAGAGAGAGAGAGAGAGAGAGAGAGAGAGAGAGAGAGAGAGAGGACACTGCGGATTGCTCAGGCTGGATCAGACTTGCCATCCTCCTGCCTCAGTTTCCCCTAATGCGGAGAAGACAGAAGACAGGTGTCATCTCCTAAATATAGGAGATATAACCATTCTGATAAAGATTGATTATTAACCTTATTCTTTGATGCTCTACTTAACCTACATTAAAGGTTCTACTTAAAAGAAGGCAGTTCTATCTTTCACCATAAAGTAAATTCAAAATGGATCAGAGATCTAAATATTAAGGTAGAAACATTAAATCTGCTGGAAGACAGAATAGGTGAAACTTTTGAAGACATTGCAGTAGGCAGACATTATAAATACAACTGATTGCACAGGAACTAGGACAAAGAATGAATAACCAGGATCTCATTAAAAAGCTTTTGAGAAACTACCAACAGAGTGAAGAGATAACCCACCGCATGGGAAAAAATGTTTCCCAGCAGTTCCTTAGACAAAGGATTACTATCAAGAACATATAAAGAACAAAAAAGTCAGAGCCCCCTAATTTAAAGACCCAACACAAAAAATGGGCATCTGAGGTGAATATACACTTCTCAGATGATGAAACACAAAGAACAAATAATGTATGAAAAAAATGTTCATTATTGGTTATTCGTGAGGTACGAATTAAAACAACCAATTCTATCTCATTGTAGAAAGAATTGCTATTATCAAGAAATCAGTAACAAATGCTGATGGGAGCTGGGGAGACAGCTCAGTAGAGTAAGTGCTTGCCTGGCAAGTGCAAGGTCCTGAGTTCAATCCCTAGTACCACAAAAAAAAAAAAAAAATGCTGGAGAGGCTGTAAGGAAAAATGAGCCCTTCTCCTCTGTTAGTGGGAGTGTAGACTGGTGCAACCACTGTGAAAATCAGTGAGGAGATGCTTCAAAAACTAGGACTGGAAGTCTTATTTGACCCAGCTATTCTCCCAGAATACAGACTCCTGGCACAGACTCTTCTGGGACTCTTCTCCCAGAATTAAAAACATACCAATATATGTGCACCCATGTTTACTGCAACACAACTTGTAATAGCTAAATCTTGGAAACAACACAAATGCCCATTAACACAGAGGAATGAATAAAAAAAGATGGGGCCTTTTTGTACAATGGAGTATTACTCAGCTCTAAAGGATAAACTGGAGTTTTATAGGTAAATGGATGCAAGTCCAGGCCACACTCATAAATGAAATAAGCAATAGGTAAGCACTGTAGTGTCTCCCTAATGAGAAGCTGAAGGAGTAAATAAGATCCAAAATGTACCACAGATACGGTGAAATGGGAAGAAAACTATTCAAAAGGAAACAAACGGATGGGGGAGGGAGAAAAGGAGGAAAGAAAAAGCAGTATCTATATCTCTATAATAGTTAAGACAGTTATGCTACTGCTTTCTCTTGGTTGGTTGAAAAGAAAGGTTCATGCTAATATTGTTTGGACAAGTAAATGCTGATATCTTTTGCTGAGTAACTAAAGATAATATGCAATGTAGTAACCATTGTTACTCTACTATCATTTTTTTTTTTAAGCTTTTTTTTTTTTTTTTTTAATTTTGGTGGTACCGGAGATTGAACTCAGGACTTTGTGCTTGCCACGCAAGCGTTTATTCTATTAAGCTATCTCCCCGGCCCTACCCTATCTTGATTTGATTTTTTTCCCCCCTCTTTAAAAGGCAGTTCTTGAGTAGGTCACTTTGTGAGTGTTGATTCCGAGTTTCTCAGCTAGCCCAGTCTAAGGCATTCTCAAAGAACACATCTGTCTAGGTCCCTCCTTTTCTGAAGGGATGCACTCTTCCTGGAACTTCCCAGCCGCACTCCCACCACAGTTCTCCGCAGCCTTGATGGTTCCCCGCTGCAGGTTGGACCTCGTAGAGGCGTGGGTAGGCGGCCTCTCCTAGGCAGTGACAGCGGACTGAGAGGCGCGTCCAGCAGGAAGCCGGCGGGCAAGGGAAGAGAGGGACGCGGGGAGGCCGAGGAAGCGGAAAGAAAAGCTCCCGGGACAACCAAGGGGGGCACACGTCGCAGCCCTCGAACTACAATTCCCAGGCCCCCTGCGTGGGCTCTGGCCGGATGTGACGCAACCCCGTGAGGCAGTCGGGGCGGATGTGAGGCAGCCTGCGTGCGGAAGTGAAGCGTCCCGGGCGGAAGCGGGGCAAGCGCGCGCCGCGACCTTTGAAGGGAAGAGGAAGTGCTCGGTGTCTCGCGGCCTGAGGAAGGGTTGGCTTGTTGGGGGCACGGCGCGGGCCGGGGGGTCGCAGGGCGCGGCGGCGTCACAGACAGCGGCCACTTCCGAGGCGGCGGCCCGGCTCGGAGAGGGGGCGGTGACGGCCCCCGCCTTCGCCACTCCTCTGGCGCCTGGCCCGCAGAGGGAGCGCGATGTCCGCCGA
>PVKA01024637.1:17029-34076 GCA_004027165.1 Ctenomys sociabilis | reverse complement strand
GTCCAGCATTCCACAATAATACTGAGTTATCTGAAGAAGCTGTCAACCATAGCCATTTACAGTTCAACTTATTATTATGGCCCCGCACTGTATACCTAATTTTTATACTTTTCTGGTGGATGGTTAAGTCCGAGATAGAGCAAGACCTATATACCAAAAGATGTAGCTTTTGTTTCTGATGAGGTCAGTGAAGTCCCCTAGGCAGATCTTTTCTGCCATTGCTGTTGTTGTCATCACTGCTTGTTCATGCCCAGAGGCAACTCCAGACTTCCAGCAGAAGTAACTGAGATAAAACAAACAAGAAAGAAACTTATTCTCACCTCAGCACCTTGTGAGAAGCAAACCAAATGGGACATCAAAACTTTTATTTATGTTTCATGTCCTCTTTTTAATGTTTTTAAAATAATTTTATTGAGAAACAGATAGCACATTTCCATATAGTGAAAAGGAGAACTTCTGGGAGCCTATGCGTTATTAATGTAGCATAAATGTGTTAGAAACAAAAACATTTTTGTCTATGACTCTATGTGAGACAATTTCAGAACTGATTAGTAGGACAGTTTCAATAATTAATACATTGAATATTGTTGTCTTCTTAGTGGTTATTCATAGTACAAGATGCAGACATGATATTCTGTCCACAAACGCTACTAGTACAAATCTTTCTTCTCATTAAGTTAAGAGAAAGTAGTTATATATCTATCCTAGCTATTTTGAATATACAGATACAAAATGGTCATTCATTTGTATCCCCTTTTTTGTTTAGGTTTGCCAGAGAAGGGTATTCCATTGTCATTTAAATATTGTAGATACGTGAATTCAGCAAAATAATACAATATAGTCCAGTAGTCCATAATAATAGTGGGTTTTCCATATGCCTGGCAATTTCAAAAGTTGACTACAGCTCAGCATATTAATATAGTTTTACTTTCTATACTTTGTTTTTATTGAAAGGTTCAAAGACCTTTCTGTACAGTGAAAGGAGAACTTCCGGGAACCTATGAGTTAATAATGTAGCATAAGTTTGTTAGAAACAAAGACGTTTTTAGCTCTGGCTCTATGTGAACTTTTTGCATTTGAAAACATCAATTCTAAAGGCAGGTCTTGAAAACAATGATTTCACTGCCATTGCAATTATCCTGTTGCAGTATGGAACTGCGATATACATGGTACAGCTTTCAGACCATGGAATATCTTCTGTTTGGAAGGAATGTCAGCTCACCTAGTTTTCATTTTTTGCTGAGAAATAACATTACCAGATCCTTTTGTTAACTCAAAATAAACCAGGCAAGCGACATGTAGGCCCTGGGTACAAAGTCCTCTATGTCAGTAAATGAAAAGATCACTGAGAGCCACATTGTACTAACCTCACTTTAAAGCCCATAGCAGAAATTCCAGTTGCTCAAAGAAAGCCAAAACATTAACATCAAAGCAGTTAGCATCTTGTATTCAGTGCACAATGACATATTTAGAAGAGAGACTCCTCCTGTATTATGATAATAACCCTAGTCATGTATCAGAGATTCACTCTGAGAGATAGGTTCAGAGAAATGCAGTGTTAGATGATATCATTGTACGAACACCGAAGACTACTCAGGACCCCAGATGATCCTACACAACTGAACTGTTAGAAGACTCTTGGAACCAGAGTTCTGTGTGTGGTGAGTGACCAAAACATTATTATCTAGCTCATGATTGTATTGTCCTTTTAACCAGGTTGATTTTTGCACCCAGAATCTTCCACATCTCTCATAAAATTAAATATTTTGCCCTATTGTGTCCCAAAGTACATAAAACCAGGTCAGGTAACTGTCATAATTTTAGAGTAAGTGTTATAACTTTAAAGATGGTGCTTAGCTCCTTAAAGTATATTGCAGAGATTTCTTTTTTGAATCAGGACTCAAACTGAAAACCTTGTGCTTTCCAGGCAGGTGCTTGTGCCACTGGCTATCTCTTCGCTCCTATAAAGCATGTTAGAAGAAAGCCAAGAAATACTTTGTCCAGGATGGTTACACAAGTTATAATGGCTGAAGTTACCCATAGACCCAGCTAAAAGCAGTTTTGTCGTTCATTCACTCATTCAGTCACTCATGTTTCCTGTGGCTAATATGGGCCAGAAAGTACAGTGAGTCCTAGCAATACAGTTCTGAACAAAGTCTATCCTGTTCTCTATTACGTCGGCATTCTTAGTAAGGATAACGCAATAATATTACTAACACAGAAAATGATATTCACATTGCGCCAGTGCATGGTGGGAAGGTCACAGCATGTGGTGAGCAGGGGAAGGAAGAAGTCCAGCTTCTCTCGAACTCAGAAACAAGAGCAGCTGTGATGCAATTTGGCCAGAGTGTAGGGGGATGAGAGAAGCCTGAGACTTGGCGTGAAGACTAGGAAGTCCTACAAGTCAGAGACAAGCAAAGCTTTCTGCTCTGTTCTGTCTCATAACACACTCCTAAAATCCTCTGCTGCAATGACCTCCATTAAAAAGTTATAGCATACTTGTAAAAAGTAAAAGGAGAAGTTTGTATCTCAAATTCATCTTCTCTGTTATCTCCACCACAAGTTTTCTGCCATGTGCTGTAGATTTTGGTGACAAGCATGATGCCCAGTGCCTTTAGTGAGTGCCATGTAAAGTGGCTGTTCCCCCATCATCATCCAGATAATTTTATTTTATTTATTTATTTATTTATTTATTTATTTATTTATTTATTTATTTATTTTGTCTTTTTGAGACAGGGTCTCACTATGCAGTTCAGGCTGGCCTCGAGCTCACTTTGTAGCTCAGGCTAGTCTCGAAATCACAACAATCCTCCTGCCTCAACCTCCCGAGTGCTGGGATTACAGGCATGCGCCACCACGCCCGGCTCATCCAGATAATTTTAGAGGACAATGCTTGACTCATTTGTCATTTTCTCCTGCCACAGCGCCTAGCTCTGAATTCTTACCTGGACCTCACTGAGCATTTGTTAAATCAATAACAATATTTTTATATTTACATCCCGCCTTGTTCCCAAAACAGATGAAACAGGAAAATGAATTGATTTCTAGGGGATGATAAATGAATGGACTGCTCTTGGTGCTCGAGCCCACATCCCGTCTCTGTAAGAACTGCGGACAGAATGACGCTGCCAACCTACCTTCTTCACACCTGTGCTTGCTTATTGATTTCATGAAATACTTGTGACAGTTTCACTATTCTCCAATAACTAAATGCTGTGCAGGCCCTCTGCATTATCCTTCTTAATGGGCCATTATTTCTCCAAGGGACGTCCAGAGGTGGAATCGGTGTGGGCAAGTTGCGAAGAAGTGGACACGACTGTGTAATAGGAAGGAGACGATTATGTCCCATTATTACATCAAGTGAAGGGAAATCGAAGATGCATAGTGGTCTTTTGCAAAAGTGCCTCTCTCAAGCTCTTAGGGGAAGGCTCTGTAAATCAGCCCTGCTGAGCTAATCTTGAGGAAGCCCCTGGCCCGCTTTCCTTGTACCTTCTTTCTACACAACTATTGGTGTTCTCTACTGGCTGATTACATGAAGAATTAGCTTCTCTAAATGTGACACAGAAGTTCACCAATTCCTTCTAACTCATAACACTTTAAAATTGCAACTCCAAATTATTCCTGTGAAAATATCTGATCTTTATGACTCCTAGGGGATTTCTTATTTTAATCTGAAGCCTTCAGAAATGATTCTGTTTTGTGGAAATGATGGTGGGATTGTCTGCCCTTAGCAGTTTTTGTGGTCAAGGGCAAATCAAGCTCTACACTTGCTAACTTTAATTTTCCAAGGGTTATGAGACTTTAATTTGATTCTTTATCCAATGTGCATAAAATGTTCAGTGGAATTTGCATAATACATTTATTGTATAATCACTCTTCACATTGGTTACCTGTTTCCTCAAATGAGCATTACTTTTTAAACCAACGTATTAATGTAGGATAATTTGAACCTTGTGACTATGCAGAATTAGGTATATCTCTGATGGACAAAGTAACAGAGAAGAGGAAAAGAAGCATGTCCTTGTCTGGTGTAGGCTATTATATAAAAATAGCCTGTTCATGCAGTTTTAAATATTCATTTTCCAAACATAAACAGAAGGAGAACTCTATTTAAAATATAAAAATACATTTTGTAGAAGAGGGGATATGCTTACTCTGTTTGTGTCCTTAGCATGTTTTCAAAGTAAGGAGATTACTCAGTGTCCTTGATTTCAGAATATTTTATGAAAAGGGTGAGGAACAAGGAGAGAGTTGTTGTCTTAGGCATTATATTAGATGCATTAAATGTACTTAAGGGGCTGTGGAGACGGCTTAGTAGCATAATAGCTTCCCTGGCAAGGGCCTGAATTCAATCCCTGGTTCTGCCAAAATAAAATAAAATAAAATAAAATAAAATAAAATAAAATAAAATAAAATAAAATAAAATAAAATAAAATAAAATAAAAAAATAAAATAAAAAATAAATAAATGCATTTACATTCACAGTGTCCAGAGCCAACATGATTTGGTGATATTATCATTGCCCTTAATTTTGGTTGAAGATTCTGTTTCTAAGACTCATTAGACTTTCAATTAGCAATAGGCCTTGAGCCAGACTGTATGAAGGTATCCTCTCTGCCCTTCCAACATATCACTCTATTCTATCAAATGCCTTTGTCTTTTGTGAGCTGCCTTAGCAGACTGTGCACATTCAGCATTAGAACTGTCTAGGTACAGTGTGGAGAAGTGTTTGGCAAAAGGTCTATAAGACTGGAAGATCAGGTAAGAGATTGGAAGAGGTGGCATTAAAGTGCTCCATGTACCCTTCAGTTTCTTGGACACTGACTTGATGAATGGGGTGGTATGGTCCAGGGTGTTTTTATCTTCCATGTGCATGTAGGTTACCTTGAGATCTTGTCAGACCACAGAATCTAATTCAGTAGATATGGAGTTTTCCTGGAATTCTTTACTTTTAACAAGCTCCACCTTGAAGACTTACAGCAAAATAGCAAAGACACAGTTACAATGTAGAGCCTCTCAGATCAGGCCTTCCTGACCTCTGGTAGTAGAAGATTATCCAGTCCAAATTCTCAGTAGAACAATTATGTTCACAACTTATACTGAGCAATTTTCTAAATAGCATCTCACCCAACATGTTCTTAGATCCTGAAATGTTTTCTACTGTCTAGGAGGGAGAGCATTTCAACTTTAAGTCCAAATCATCATCATTTAAAGAAATACAAAGTATTTGGAACCATTGCCAAGGTACCAACTTACAAATAGTAGTGAAATGTCCTGGGGAGGGAATATATATTTGTTGAAAAAAATACTTTCAACTTATAAATTCATAAGTAATCGTGATACAACAACATGAATTTTAAAACTCTTAGTATACTTTTTATATCATGGGTCATAAACAATACAGAATTTCACTAAACAAAATGAAAGGAATTCAATAATTGTTATAGTGTATATTGTGATCTTCAAACTAGTTGTTCTGATATATTGCATGCAAAATTTGTCAAAAAATTTTTAAAAAGTTAAGCATTAAATACTCTTTCCAATAGACCAGTAAAAATCCACAGGAAAAATAGCCAATCTATCCTATGGTCATTTTATACAATGGAGAATCATCCAGCTATCCGAAAAATAAACTTGAGGCTTTTATAGGTAAATGGGTGCAACTATTTTTTTTTTTTGTACCAGGGACAGAACTCAGGACACTGCATTTGCCAGGCAAGTGCTCATTCTATTGAGCTATCTCTCCATAGCAAGCGTTTATTCTATTAAGCTATCTCCCCAGGCCCAATGAGTATAAGTAGAGCCCAAGCACATAAGTGAAATAAATCATATCAGCATGTACAAACTTCATCTTGTCTCCCTAGTAAAGTAGAATCTTGCAAAGGTTTTAAAGCAGGTTTGTCAATGATTTGAGGAGAGGAAATCATGGCAGGAGCAATATGTTCATAAAGGAAGAGATCTTATAGGAAACTTAAATAAGTGAAGTCCTAGGGTGAATT
Organism: Ctenomys sociabilis; assembly: GCA_004027165.1. Lineage (NCBI taxonomy): Eukaryota > Metazoa > Chordata > Mammalia > Rodentia > Ctenomyidae > Ctenomys > Ctenomys sociabilis. The sequence goes on along the minus strand of PVKA01024637.1, from coordinate 28,077 downwards.
TCTTGATTGGATGGTGTAAGAAAAATAAAGCTTACATGTAATGTATACATTTTGAATGGATTACCTCATATGCAGTATTTACTTACTCTTCCATTCTTTACTGAGCTTAATAATCTCCTGACCATTTTTTTAAAAAAATTATTATAAATGTCCATTTTAAACTGATGAGTGTTTAGCAAGGGAGCATTTCTCTTATACAGGGGATTAAGACAAGCTTCTCATGCTAATGGCAGGGCCTCAGAGTGAGAATATGAGTTAAAGTACCTGGGAAGGAAGGCAGGTTACTATGCAGTTGATGCTTCCATACCAAGGCAATCATCCCTGTTCTTTGCTTGGAAGAACAGTGTGTACTTCTATCCTTCCATAAGACTGCAGAAAGCAGAGGAAGAGAAGGATGCTGTGACTAATGGCTGTCTTGATGGAGGTCTTCCTGCCCCACTGCAAGCTGGGGATTGCACAGCTCTAATTAAGATATTCAGCTTGCTTCTCTCCTACTTACAAAGCCAGTGGGACTGCTAAATTGATCTCTTGGGTTTGCTCCTGAACCATCGTTTCTTGCTTGGACTTCCTGCACTTCTGGTGGAGGGGGCACATAGGACCCACAGCTCCCATAGACTTGTGTCACACTTGTATCGTTAAAACTGCCTGATAGCGAAGCGAAGCATTGCCTTGTGCTTCACAGAGGTCGTTGCTGCTAACTGTAGTCGAGTAGCGTTCTCCTTGAATCTCCACAATGTATAATACAGTGATGTCGGTCCAAACTAAACTATGGTAAATCAATGAGTTTCTTTAATCTCAATAAAGCATGCTGATCCCATTGAACCCATAGGATCTAAATCCTAATTTTGCCTTTAGTCAGAATAAAGAAGCAGTTTTTCTGTTTTAAATGTCAACTGAAAGACCAGCGAGATAGCTTAGTGGACTAAGTGCCTGTGAAGCATGCGCAGGGGCCAGGTGCGATGTCTGCACCATATGCCAGGCCTATTCCTTTCTCAGGCACTCTGAGGCCACCAAGCCCAGGCATGGTGGTGTACACCTATGATCCCAGTGCTGGGGAGGCTGAAAACTGGAGGATCACCACAAGTCCGAGCTGTGTAGTGAGACCCTGTAACAGCCAAATACATTAAAAGAAGAGTTTAAAAATCAACTGAAGTTAAAAATCAACTGCACTGGTACAGCAGCTACCTGGACAACCTGAGGTCCTGAGTTAGATTACAAGTTGCCCACTCCCCCACCAAAAAGAAAGACAGTTGAACAAGCTGAGCAAAGAAAACCAGTTTGGGGACTTGAATTTTAGTTTAACATTTTGGGCCATGCAAATGGAACAAGAAAGTGTCCCATCTGTAACTGGCACACTACTGACTACTTTAGTCTCCAAATTTGTTGTGTGTGTGTGTGTGAGCGCGCGCGCACTCATGTGCTTGTGCGTGCACATGCAAGACCCTGCATAAAGGCAGGTCCCAGATCTGTGGTCCCACTATGCTGGGCACAAAAAATGGCTCTGGTGACACATGCTTATAATCCCAGTGCTGGAGGATCACTAGGAGTCTCAACTGCATAGCAAGACCCTGTACCAAATAATAAATAAATATGTACTGATTTTGACCCACATGGAAATAAACAGTTGCTGCTTCAGAAATCTAGCATTTCCATCTTCCACATGGGAGAGATTATGCTCTGTGTTTCGTGTTTAACTTATCTGATTTCAACCATCTACATAAGCTAGGAGACAGACAGCTAGAAATATCTATGTAAATTTAGAATCTGAGTAATTTTAGCTGTATGCCACTTATGCAAGGTAGCCTAGCTCTGTTATTCAGTTCTGTTGAATAAAGCTCTGCACCAAAAACCCTTGTACTTTGCACTGTATGAAAGTAGTTCAACAACATGAAGATATCTACTTTTGGTTAATTTATCGTTTTGCATACAGACTTGTAATTTAACCATCCCTCTCGAGGAAGAGGCCTCGCTCCCGCTCCTGCACTTAACATTCCTTATGAAATCTCCTAGGCCATACTTTCTTTGACAAGAAGAGCCTTGTTAGACTGTTTTTGTCCCCTCATAGCATTTAACACACACTTTGCTTGCATATAGTAGGTACATAATAAATTTCATCATAATCACATAGAAAAGCACAGAAAGATCCAACAGAATCTCCAGTGGCAGGCAAGTTCTATTCCAAAAGCTGTTATCTTGTTTCATTGTTTCTGGCATTAGAATATCAGGATGTTTGAATAATTAAGCCAGAATATCTAGGCAACATAGCGAGGCAACTTACTTACTGTACGAGGGACATTATTGGCCATCCAATTGCCTGCCTTGCTGGGTGTTTGAGGTTGCGGCTGTATGTACAGTCAGTGCATGCACATCGGTATCCATCTGATTTGCCTGCTGTGGGTAGATATTTATGGTTGCAGCTCTTTCTACAGATAGTACCTGTGCTTTTTCTTTGCTCTGTAAAATCATCAGAGTCTTGTACTGAAGATGTTTCAAAGCATTTCAGGCAGTGTGTAATGGTTTAGAGACGTTTTTTCCTCAAAGTAAGCAGTGGTGTTTCTGGCTTTTGCTTTGTAGTAGAATTTTCTTTGCCTTTATATTTCCATAAATTTCAGGTAAGCTATCTGGCTAGTCTATTGGTTCTCATGTTGTATCCTGGCTTAACCTTAAGGGTCATAGGAAATTGATGCAAAAGAAGATGTTAAAGAAATAGTTACGTTATCTTTTCAATTTCATATGTGAAAAATAGCTAGGAAATTAATTATTGGTCTTCTTTGACTACTGTTTTCCTCACACAAAATAGAGAACTAGTCTTTTAAAGATGCAGTAAAAATACAGCAGAAATATAGAGGAGAGGACAGACCCAGATGCCATGTAAGCTCCCTGGGAGTCACCACTCCCTCCTTGCAGCTCTGTCGGCCCACCCTGAGCTCAAATGGATACAGAATGCTATGGGGCCTAAACAGAAGGTGGAGGAGTTTATGGAAAGGTGATTCTTAAACATCTTCTACTGTGAGCTTTGAGTAGGATTTCAGTTGAACGTGTAATTCTTAGCCGAAGTGTTCACTTACTCCCTTTAGAAATCACACTGGACTCACAGCTGGACTGCCGTTGAAAGAAGATGGGTGTTCCACCGCACCATCTGTGCTTGCAGTAGGCTTTTATGACAGTCATTCCAAAGAGGGAGAGCACTACAAACGTTGTGAAATTTAGTGTGCAGTTACACTTTGAGCGTTGTCTCCCTTGACTGGCTATGGATGCCACTGCAAATTGGAAGCAGGAGTTCTAGTTTTATCTTGTTTCCTTTCACACAAACATGAGCACAAACACACACACGTGCACACACACACACACACACACACACTCACACCAGTCCCATCCCAATGTTCATAAATAAATAAGCAGTTTGAGAATAATTTAAAGAGCCAGCACCACCATGGACATATAAAATAAGCTGTTGAAAACAATGTAAAGACACTTAATAAAATTTCAAAGGGCCATCACAAAGCAGTTCAACCCAATGGCAGCGGTCTTGGGATATGCAACCTGCAATTGTATTAATGGGAACAACAGCTGACCCTCCTGATAACAATAGTATTTGTAAAATTCAGCTATTATACATATGTATTTCTTCTCTAAAGTTGCATCATTGGTAGTGTAGTAAAAAGGGCAGAATGTTGGAGTAGCACATAAGGTTGAAAGCATTTCTGAAAAGCATTGATTGGATCTGTCATGGAGTGAGTACATTTGGAGAATGACCTAATTATCACCGAGCTCATTCGTTCTCACTGCTCTACTTCCTACTAATTGCAGAACTGCTGGCCTCCTCCCCCTGAAAAGGAAGGAAAACAAGGACAGGGGTGTGTGGAGAGAACAGTGACATTCAGTTTTAATTCACTTGAACCTGCTGCCAAGCAAGTTTAATTACATAATTGAGAGAGTGAGATCGGTGGGCTTCCAGCCACTTGCGCCTGAGCTCCTGACAGTTAGCATTTGCTCTCTTTCTGCTAGGATTTTAGCAGTTACTGTAAAGGATTATTAGTTGGGGCTGACAGAATCTCCCTCCCCTTCCCTCGCCAGATGTAGGTACAGAGGTTCTTGTTCTCAAGCTTGATTATTTGTCATTAAGGAAAGCAAATTGGAACCAAATTGAAGCTGCTCTCTACCTCCGTGATGCATCCATCATTCTTTAGCAGTGGCCTCATACTTCATTGTGTTCTCTTCTGATGGTGATGTAGAATGTGTCGTCATGCAAAACTTGGGATGAAATATTTATTTCCGGAATGGGAGAGCATTTCTGGGTTGCTTAAGACACTTTTTACCTCTGCACTTTCATTGTAATAAGTGAAAATAGATATGGAAGTCATGTAACTGGGAGAAAAACTTCAGATGTGGAAGCTTGTCCTCTATTAATAAGTTCGTTCGTGGAGTCTGTTGGCTAGGTGCCATCAGTGCAGATGTTTTATACCAAGGGGCCGTTCTTCCTTGTGGACATACGATTCTTCAGAAGTACTCTTTCCTCAAAGTTCAGCTGCAAGTTCCCTGATTCAGACAAAGCTCAGAGTATTCCAAGCCCTCCTAGAAATGTCTTGTTCGGATAGGAGTTCATCCCTAGAGACCAGCTTCTTGATTTTGTAATATCTTGTGTAATGTGTGGGGGTGAAAAGAACAGGAGGAAGCCAGAGAGAAGAAGGCCTGCCACAGAGAGTTGCAAGAGGCTAGGCCTACAGTGCTAGGCTGCTTGGCTGGGCCAGTGCAGCTGACCGTAGTCCAGACTGCGTAGCTGACATTGTGCTTTCCAGTTTAAAATAATTTATAGACATTTTTGTCAGGTACTCCTCATGGTGGTCCATAAGGTAACTTAACATCTTTTAAAGTGTTTTCAATTTATTTTAACTGATATTTATCAAGCATGGGGTATGAGTTAAGGACAGTCCTAATAACTGAGTTATACAAAGAAATACCACCTGGTAACCAAGGACACTTTGATTTCTTTTTCAGTTACTATATGCCAAGGAGGAGCATTTTCTCTTATGTCCTACATCCTCCTAGCTGTCTGCCTTCTAGAGAGCAATACTGTGTGCCTTTCTGCCACCTTAATCTTTTATTATCTGCTTTACCCTTCCTACCAGCATAAAAAATGCAAAGAACATTATCTGTCCTACAGTAGGCAGTCAGGAAATATTTGCTGAATGACTTAAATGAGTCCCCAGAACCTCAACCCCAGATGCACAGTACAATGAAGTAAAAAGCAGACAGAGATACATACCCCTCACAAGCACACATGTGTGCATGCACGCACGCATGCACGTATGCACGTGCACACACACACACACACACACACACACACACACACATTAAAGTAAAGCAAAAACCTAAATAGACTTAAATCTGTCTTTAATTCTTCTTCTCAGGCAAGAAAACTGGAAAAGACCGGGCCACCCTCCCTACTGTCTCATCTTTCCCTTGTTCTTGAACTTCTCATGTGGGCTGCAGGACCCACTGCTTTCCTGGAGAAAATCATGACCACCATATGGCGTTCCTCCACATGATGTGCTGGCCCAGGCTCCCTTCTGCCCACTGTCAGTTTCACCTCATGCCGGGTTTTCTTCCTCCTTGCTGTCCTATCCTCTTTTCCTTCTCTCTTCTTGATTCTTCTTCAGCCTTTATCATTCACTTTTTCATCTGGCAGCTAAATTTCAAATCCTGAATTTTTGTAATACACTGTATTCTGTTTTCTATTTCTTTCTCTGTAAATAGCATTTTAAATTTTCTCCCCCCTAATTTATATTTTAATTCCATCTCCTTTTCTCAGCACCCTGACATTTCTACATAAATGTCTCTCAAGCTTTGCTGACTCAACATATCTCAAACCAGTATGTCATTGTTCCTTCTCTCCTGTTTGAACCCCCATTATTCTCCTTCAGCTGGTGGCTTATGACAAACAGTATGAAATAAACAAATGGATCAGTAGATGACCGATTGTTATCTTTATTGCTCCAACTTCCAACCCAATCAATCTATCAGCAAATTCCATTAATTCAACCTCCAAAATATAACTCAGTTTGTTTTGCCCAACAAGCTTTACTGCCAGCTGCCATTCCTCCGAACTGTTTTAAGGGCCCCCAAGTCTTTTCTATCATTCTGCTCTTGCTATCCTCAACTGTTTATTCTTCTGCTAAGGTGTGATTTTAGAAATGCAGATCATTTCATGACACTGATTCCTTAAAACTGTCAACAATCCAGTTACATTCTATATTATACATTTTCACTTCCTTTCCAAGGAAATATGACATTTTTAATCATAGATTCATTTGCATAATTATTGGATACTTCTTCCAATGCAATTATAGGTTGAATAAGGGTGGGAACTGAGAGTATTTTAACACTTAATAAACTGCACAAAGTACAGTACCCAATATGTTAATACTAGATGAAGAAGATCTTATTATTACATGAACCTATATTGCATGAACCTATGCATAAATGAAGAAAACTGATCAAACCATGAGGTGAAAGATGATTTTTGTCCATCATTTGAAGAATTCTCCATCAAATTTAGCCACTGTCTTACAAATACATGGAGCGAAAGAGACAGATTGAATTCTGTCTTTTAATTATTTTAATCCAGGTCCTAGTTTTACATCAGGTGAATTTTTTAGGATTTAGGTACTTCCACAGGTGAGCTTCAGAGGTTACTAGAATAGTTTACAAAGGCGTATTATAAAACAGTACATAATATGGTGTATTAGAAAGGCCTTGCTTTCAAATATTATATCTTCCAATTAGTGGGCTGTGATCTATGCCCCACTCTAACTTTCCAGCTCCTCAGCGTCTTCACATAGAGTAGACATGAGGCCAATATTCCAGAAAACTCTCATGACTTCACTACCCATCAGCAGGCCCCCCTATGCAGCACAGCTGCTCACGCATGGAAGAAAATGTCTAAATTTTATTGTTTATCCTTTTTTCTATTACCAAACTTCTTTACTTGTGCTATGTTTTCTTTCTCCTTTTCCTCTTCCTAATTCATCTCAGTGGGTGGTAATACTCATGTTAGTCATATAGTTTGAATTTTGTAGAAAGAGAAGAATTAGCAGTACTTACTGAACAGACTTCTTTTTGGATGAGAAGTACAAACTTCACAGCTTCTCTGCCCAGCTTTTCAAGAGCATTTTATGGTACACTGCTGTGTAACAAGTTCATTTTAGGATAACATGCTGGGAGGGAGAGAAAGAAGACAGAATTTAAGGGGAGAAAATTAAAAAGTTAATTAAAAGAAACAACTTGGTAATTGGATTCCTTGCAGTCATCTTTGCTTATTGGGATGGGGTCACAGTGCATGGTTAGAAGGTATGTTTCTGTGGGACAGCCCAAAACTTCTAAATGAGACAAGTACAAAAGTAGAGTAAAACCCTGCCTAATAGATGGGCAAATGTGTAGGAAACATATGACAGGCTTTTCAGGAGAAGTGGACAGGGCTTCCCTCATACTCATTCTTGAGGATTTACATTTTTAAATATTCCTGGCAGCTGCCATCCCTCTTGAGCTAAGCCTTGGCTGAATACCAGCTGGCTTAGCAGCATGCATGCTTCCCTGCTCCCTGACTCTGGCTTTCTACCTGGGGTTCACCTTGTGCACACAAACACACAAGCAAAACAATCAGAACAACTTCTGTGCTGCCCCCCAGGTCCATTGTAGTATCAAATAAGCAAGATGGGCATTTTTTATTTGTAAAAGTTTGAATATTTATGTATTTAATTATACTTTTTCCACAGGTCATTGAAGACTTACAATAGTTCATTAAAATGTTATCACATAAATTCAAAGTGCCACACTGAGGAGGAAGCAGAGGCTATTGAAGCCTGACAGTGCCTGCCTGCAATCCCAGCTCTATGGAGGTTGGGAAAGACGAATGCAAGTTCAATCCCAGCCTTGACAACATAGTTAGCAAGATCCTACCTCAATTTTTTTTAAGTGTGATGGGGAGGCTGAGAACACAACTCAATGTTAAGGGCATGAGTTTAATGCCTAGCATACAAAAAAAACAAAAACAAAAATGTAGAAAAACCAGCACGGGGTTAGTAATCAAGTTCAGATCTACCTTACCTAGAACCTTCCTTTATCCAAGCAGTCAACCTGTAAGTAATGGTCAACTTTGTGGCAGATACTACACAGTTAATAATTCTGTGCAAATTCTTATCATGGCTTTGGTTAGTATCAGTGTTTTAAGGCTTTGAAAGTTAATTATAGAAATAGACTGTTACATCTGCCCTTCAGAGCACACTCTGGAAAATGAATTATGTTTGCATCAAGAGGTGTATCTTCCAAAACAGAAAAGGCTCGTGATTTGAGAGCCTTTATCTTCAGTCAGATCATGTTCAGAAGAACTGAATGCAAGTTGGTCTACAAGCCCACATTCATCAACGTGAATGAGGCGTGTTGCCTGTGAGCACTAATGTGGGCTTTGTGTTTCCACAGGTTACGGTTTTGTAGATTTTGACAGTCCTGCGGCCGCGCAAAAAGCAGTAGCATCTCTCAAAGCAAATGGCGTACAAGCCCAGATGGCCAAGGTAATACTGTGTGTGTGTGTGTGTGTGTGTGTGTGTGTGTGTGTGTGTATGTGTGTGTGTGTGATGTTGCTCGCTTGCTGTGAGCTCACTCTACTTCGGTAGACTGAGTATGTAAAAATTTAGGTTATATTTATTTTATAAGAAAAATAAAGTCTATAACTGAATTTGTTGAAATAATTTGGCTGAATACTTCCTGTTTTTTTTTTGTGTGTATTAATGTGCATATAGTTATATTTGTGTTTGTGGTGATCACGTTGCTGATTTAAGGATGCTTTTAAAATACAGTGTTTTGCTTGAAAAAAGGGATGAGTTTGTGTATATTGTAGGTCTTCAGTAAATAGGTTTTGAGACGTGTAGTTATCAGCAATTATCTGTAACTATGCTAAACTTTTTTTTTCATTCTTATTTTGGGATGAACTAACTGTTGAATGATTCAATTTCCTCACCTGTGCTGAGAAACAGGATAACTAAAGCCTACTTTGTTTTGCTGGAATTGCACTTTTCCCACGTAGGTGAATGTTTCTTATTAAATATTAAAATTTTTCAGTACCCATTTTATTGATCTTTAGATGTTATCTGAAAATTTCTATCTAAAAGTCTAATGCATTTGCTATCCATAAAATAACTTATAAGAGCTTGTGTTCTAATTGCAGTCATAAGGAGTTATACATGCCATAAAATAATAGAGAAATTACTTAGTGTAATGTCAGTTTTTCACTTTCATTGTTTCTTTATTTATGTATGATGTAACCTTTGGGGAAACTGGGTGAAAAACATAGAAAATATCTCTGGACTATTTTTACAACTTTCTATAAACCATTAATCATTTCTAAATATAAAGCATATATATATATATATATATATATATATATATATATATATATATATATATAATTGAGATTTGTCAGATATGTACATTACTATAGTAGTCATTGTGGATTTGTTCACACACAATTCATTTTAAATTATATTTTCCTATGAATTTTACTAAACTTTTTATTTCCAAAGGGGCCAAATTGTGGAAGTCGTGGTCACTGCATGCATGTGATGCCTATGTATTTAGTTGATCCGAGCTCTCCCCATAGAATTGAGTGTTATAACAGCGCAATAAATTGAGCATGATCACTAATCTGAATATTTTTATGGCACCTCCACATTGTGGAAGGCACTTCATGACTTCAGCCTCAGCTCCGTACAGGTAGGGCTCATCAGGTCTCGTCATCTTTTGTCTTCTAGCACGCTGACGTAGTCTGTGTCCATTAACCTAGGGTTACAAGCTATCTCCCTTGTTCAGTAGTTTGGTGAGCTGATTGTCCTTTACGACACTTTAATTGCTATTTAAGGCAATCTAAATTAGAATTTGAATTCTTTCATCTGTGTAATGTGTTCTTCATTAGGATCATGGTAATTTCCTGGATTTGCAAAGCCTGGAGGCTTTGAACTTGGTCATGAACTAAGATTGATGAAGTGTTTTTTTTTTTTTTTTTTTTTTTGTATTTTAGAGAAGGGTCTACAGGGTGTTCAGGGTCTCACTACGAGATCAGACTTAGTGATCCGCCTGTTTACAGCCTCCCAAGAGCTGGGATTACAGGCTAGCGCCACCAAGCTCAGTCTTATTTGCCATCTCAGCCACTGGGGCAGGGCTGGCAGGGCAGGCCTGGAAATCGTACCCCTGGCCCCTCGCCTGCATGCAGACACTTTAAGACACAATATTTTTAATTTATAAGAACATTGCATACATGTCTTGGATTAGTGGTGTTTGGTAAAGAGTTAATGGTAACTAAGTAGCAATTTCCTGTGCGCAGAAAAACAAATGATAAAATATAACTATTATATATGAAATATACTTGAATTTGAATGAAAAACACCACCTATAGACAAGAAAATAAGTATAAAATTGGTTCACAGAAATTTGTCATTGGTATACTTTTCTTCTGTTTTTAAACAGAAATTTAACTAATTGCTAAAACTAATGAATGTGGTGTATATTATCTCTATTACTTCAAATAATTTCAGAATGTATACCTAAATATGTATATATAAATATATATTCAAAATATATGAATATATTTTATATATTTATAAATATAAAAAGGGAAAAATTTTGACTTACATTTGTAGGTACTGTGGGGTCACTATGAATATGTCTCCTCTGTTTCATGGGATTCTGGTCCACGGGGAATATCTGTCCCCATCGCTTTTCCCTGTGCATGTGCTCATCACAGATATCTCACAAAGTCAAGAGACTTCCAGAGGAAAATTTTTAAAGAACTTTTAGAAGTAATTATTTATTCAAGCAAGAATTTTTGTGCTTTGCAGTAAGGAGATTCCAACTGGAATGTGTAAAGTCACTTACTTCTAGTTTTTTGTTTTGTTTTGCTTTTTTTTTTTTTTTTTTTTTTTTTTTTTTTTTTTTTTTTTTTTTTTTTTTTTTTTTTTTTTTTTTTTTTTTTTTTTTTTTTTTTTTTTTTTTTTTTT
>PVKA01024637.1:0-16929 GCA_004027165.1 Ctenomys sociabilis | reverse complement strand
GTCAGTCAAAGAACTCTTTTCTTTCACAAAGTTTGAACCAACAACTTAGAATTTTAGATTCACATCTGGCTACTGGAAAACTTGCAGCAATAAATGACTGCAATTGAGCTACCCAGAAGAAAATAAATAACCTCTCTTTGACAATGAAATAGAATGCTCTTCACCACCTGTATTAGCAGATTTCTCGTTGGGCTACTGGATTTCATGGCACTTTTTCCTTTGTCCTAGTGATAACTGTTATTTATTATCTAAACCTGCAGTCTGCAGGGTGCGTGGAACTTGCACTATTTTTTTGCCATTTAAATATCTACTGAATAACCTCCTGCATCTTCATTCTTATCAATATCCTACTCTGCACGCTGTGATGTCACATTCTCCAGGATTTTAAAATAAAAATGCTACAAATAAACTAGGTGCCCACTACCAACCCCAAGCTAATGTGAAAATCTTCGTGGGAGTTGTTTTATTTAACAAACATATTCCAGTATGTACACATGCAAACTCCAGCAGATGTGTCAATGAAAAGAAATTTAAGAACAAATTATCCAGAAAGTGGTAATTAATTAATAGTAAACAACCATGAACACAGACTAACGTGTTTGGTATAGTTGTTGATTTGGCAGAAATAGGTTTTCAGGATCAAAGGATGTGCTTCTTCAGGAAGTGCAGAGTTAGGATATTTTAGCAATCCATACTAATTAACCACGCAGGCCTTGCATCTTCATGCTGGGTACACCTGGCTCTTGTCACCTTGGCCAGCTAATGTAAATATTTCTAAAATGCTTTAGTAAAAATGCTGTGCTTAGGCTATAAAATTGCCATCAGATTTTTTTTTTCTAAATACCTCACTAATTGGGTACTGCTCCTAGATTTTATGAACTCAGTTGATATGGTATAACCTAGGTTATGCCTAGGGTATATGCACTATATATTTTACCTACAGTAAAAACCATATATATTTTACCTAGCCTCAGTAAAGGTTTCTTTCATGATACGAAGTTTTACCAGGTAACTATACAGAACAAAAGGAGTGAACTCTGCATATGTTTATTTAGAAGCATTGCCCGCCACTTCCTGCCCCTGTATACTTCTAGGAGCTGACTGGTGTGCCATTATCCTAATATAGCAAATTCTGGAAGTTAAGTCTTGTACAAACTGAATTATAACTTAGCCACTGGGCATTTTTTCCAGCACTTAATTTCTTCCAATCATGTCATTTACATATACCAAGCCAAAAAAAAAAAAAAAATCAACTAGATACCTGTATTACTATAGTGGAATTCACTTTAAATAACTGCGACTCCAAAGGTAGCAATATACTATTGTGTTTAATTTATTTAGTTCATCACTGTTAGATGACTGAAACAATATAGTGCATACCACCCTATCTCACTTCCTAAGCTCATTATTTGCTGTCTGTAACATGTGCTTATGTGAGATACACCTCCAACAGAAAAGCATCTCCAACAAACAAGTAATAAGCATTATTTTTCCTCATGATGACAATTTTTAAAATTTTCAGTGAAAGACTTTCTTAGTGGTTGGTCTTTCAATTGTCTCTAAAGTATTCGTGAACATCTGCTTTGTTGGCTATGTCAACTTGGTTCATGATTTTTCTGATCCGCATGCTGAATGCAGGGATTGAAAATCCAATATTGAAACTGCCAGGGCAGATTTTAATTCTATTCATTAATTACTTGATGTATTTGAAGCCAAACCCCCTGAAGTTCAATATTTGTATTCATTTTTATCAAATAATTTGCATAATCTGCCTTTGGGTGTTGTGTGCTTTTTACAAGGACTCTGCTGCGTTCTTGAGTGAAGTGGTGGTCTGCTTGTTGGTCAGGAAGATTTTCTAGTATAGGAAAGAAGTTACTATTTCAGAGAACAGCTTTGTCTCTATATGTGGACACTATCCATTGGCTGCCTACTTCCTTACTAGAGGACATATATGGAAGAGATATGCTTTTTTTACTTGTAAGAAATCTCAGCACTTTAAGTCCTTACTGTTTGAAAGCCATGTGGCCAATCACTCACTTTCTGATGTACTGTTGAAAAGTCTGATAGCAAAGTCTTCTTTTGCAGTAATAAGTGTTTGTTACAAAGCTTGAAATTTTTTTTTCTGGTGGCCATTTTAATAGATTGAGGAGTCCTGAAGAAGATAATTCCTTTGCCCCACATAGATACTGATCTTTTTTTAAAAAAAAGACAAAGTAGTACACCAAAACAGGAAAACTGTAAGTTAAATTACTGATAATAATTTGTTAGGAAAATATACCGTAGGTTTGGGAAGAAAATGAGGCTGTTGGTACCAAAAGCCAGAATGTGATTTATCAGTCTAGTAACAGTAACTGCTGGAGAGCATTTGGTCTTTCTACCAAAGAATAAGGTCTTGTCTTATCATTGACTGAAAAGGAAATGGTACATGTGCTCACAGCTGGCAAGAAACACTCACGGATGGACAGGAAAGAGAGCAATAAGCCACACCTGTAGATTTCTTGCTTTCAAACTCTCCAGTCACGTGAATTGCAAATTCTCTAATTTGGATGTATTAGCTAAGTGGACTAATGAAAGAAAGTGTGCAAGGGATGGCTGAACTAATATCCTTTCATATAAGAATGCAATAAAAGAGACAGACTTCTCTGGCATGACTCCTAGGCAACTATAATTGCTTCCTGCATCCTATTTTGTACAGTTACCCTGAGGGACAGGACGGGATTAATTGAAACATTAGAAAGCTATCTTGTGCTAACAGTGTGCCATGCTGTTCTCTGCTGGTCACCAAGGGTCACGATCCACTGGGAGCCTCTTGCTATTGTGCTCGGCGGCTCTCTTGAAGGCCTGACTGCTCTTACTCTAAAAACAACAAGGAAGCAGACAAGAAGATATAGGTGATGAAAGAAATTACAGGTCCAGAGTTCTTTCTCTCTCTATGCTTATGGTCAGGTTAGCTGTGTCCACTGATACATTCTCACTTAATACTTGCTGGGGTTCTGTGAGAGGGGTATTCATTTACATTTACAGACGAGGAGATAGAGGATGTCCCAAGTTCACTGAAGACATAACCGTAAGTCCATTCGTTTCTAAAGCTTTAATCTTTCCAAGGAAATCACAAGCTGCTAATGTTGTTCTCACATCTCTTCACTGGTACCTGCTCTGGGATTTCTAGAGTTAAATAATGGACTACACAAAATTAGCAGTGCTGTAGCTGTACCCTTCAAAATCTGTGCTTCCAGTAGGCAATGGCCATACAACTTCAAACTTTTCATGCTCCTCCTTGCAGCTTAATTCTATATGGAAAGTTTTTGATAAGTTTTGAACCCTTCTATATGATATTATTCATTTAGTTTTAAACATTTATTTTAAATATAAAAGATCCTGGGCCAGCCAAATAGCTTAGTGGATTAATGTGCCTGCTTAGGAAGACACAGGGGTTGGGGTTTGATCCCTGGCTTGCCATGCTAGTTCCACCCCAGGGCGTTCTGAGATGGTGACTGAGTTTGGGTACGGTAGCATGTGCCTGTAATACCAGAGCTTGGGAGGCTGAAAACAGGAAGCTGAAATGAGTCTGATCTGTGTAGTGAGGCCATGTTGACCTGTGCTAACTACAAAAAAAAGGAAGAAAGAAATATAAAAGATCCTAAACAGGATAGCAGGAGTTTTTCATTTCAGGTACGTAAAAATATATTTTTATCATGAGGTATCAACATATATTTGTTTTTAATATTTACATTTAGAAATATCAGAATTATATAACTGAAGTGATACATGGTTAAAAATATAGCACATGAAAATGTAAGGACTATGTATTTATATGTTTATATATTTTCAATCCAACCTAGATATGCTGTGAAACAGCCAAACATTTTTGTATTTATTCTGTAACTACATGGAAAAATCATGCCTAATTATGATAAATATCTTCAAAAACATGTGACTTGTGGATATGGACGTATATGTGTATGCATATACCTAATTTGTTTCTATTTTCCTTTAACACTTAATTAGAACATTTTTGTGATACAGATCACGTATATTCACTGTAGGATATTGGCCTTTTCCCATCCTCTCCTCTCCCATCCATGTTCCACAACCTCAACTGGCCTTCCCATCTCTGTAGCCTGTCTCACATTCTGTTACAGCTTGGATCTAAAACATACCTCAGGATTCTCCCATATGGAGCAGTAATAGACGCGAAGATGCTGGGCTGATCCGCAGGTGATCTGCTGATGGAACTGTAGCTGAAAAGCTAACAGAGGAAGGCCAGGTCTGCTGGAACAGGCAGGTCAATGAGAGAGTAGCCTGAAGGACCCTGCTCCTTCCTTCTTTTCTGCTTCCTGGATGTCGTGGGGTGAGCAAGTGCCTAGGCCATCCCCTTGCCGTTTCTCCATCTGAGCCTGCCTGTCTCAGCCTGACCAACTGAGGCCTGAAAATGTAAGCCTGACTGCACTGTTTTAAGTTGTGGGCAGTGCATTTGTTGTCCTATCAACAAGAAAGTGTACCTAATACACGTTTTGAGCTCTAAGGACATCTCCAGAGGTTTTGTGGCAAGTTCTAGGATTTTGTTCTAGTTCATACTTTTGTTACCGCTAACAAGTGAATTCCCCAAGTTTTACCATTTTTTTTTAAAACTGAGGATTGAACTCAGGACCTTGTACTTGCCAGGCAGGCACTTATGCAGCTGAGCTATCTCTCCAGCCCCTTTTTTCACTTGTCTTTGATACATAATTCCCGAAGCTTTAATAAATTTTTGCCAGCATGAGTGCACTATAGACTAGCATACTGTTAGCTTCTGCTTTTCACGTATTTCCTTGCACTTGAACTTTCTAGCCTTTTCCTGTTCATACTTGACAATGTTACAGATAGGGAGTGATTTATCTTAGATGGAAGAAACATCTGTGGACTCATGTATGAACCATTTGATTTTGACAACCAAGTCTCTCCTCCATGTCTTCTGAGGCACAGGAACTCAACCAATGGCTGGTTATGTCCAGGAATTTAGTAATTCATGCATGTGGTAAACTCTGTGATCCCAGCCAAATGATTTGTTAGCTGATAGTGGTACAGGGGGGTAAAACTCCCAACTGAACCTGCATAAGTTCCTGTTCTCTAAAACCAAAGAATGAATTTTAGAAACAAACTGAGGTTGAGGGTAAAACTTTATTGGAAAGAAAAGCTTCTGTTGGAGAGGGACAGAAAGGAGACCCCAGAGGGTTTCCCCGGGGAAGCTATCTCTTTTAGGGACTTTTATAGTGTAAAGATATGTGGGGCTAAGGTGGAGAAAATGGGAACTCTCTTAGGTGGATATGAAGTGGGATAAAACTATGGTCAAACAATGGGCTTACAAACACCATTACTCAGGTACAATCGATTAGGTCCACTGAGTAAGTGGGCATGAATACAGGACAGGGTCTCTTCCCTTTGGGGGTTGGGCTAGTGACTCACTTTGATCTTTTTAGGTGATGGATATCTATTTAGATTATCAATCCCAGGTGTTACTCTATTAGCATTTGTTTTAGGCCTGGTTCACAGCAGGAGTGTAGGTCCCTCCAATAATTGTCTTCTGTGTTATCTCCTCCTAGGGCCTGGCCCTGTCTAACTGCCTATAATGTTTCTATCTAATTTGGCTACCTGTAACAATAGGACTATTCACCTAGTAAAAGAGCAGAGATCTATCAATCGGACGATATGCTAAAAATCATCATTGCTCTGTAGTTGAAGTCTTTAAGCATAATACAAAATACAATGGTACATGCAGAATGTAAAGTGTTAAAAACATGAACAACCTACACTGCTAAAGGACCTTTCAATTTCAACATCAGTTTTTGTTCTTTTCTTCTAACATTATCCTACTTGCTTTCCAATATTGTCTCCCTTCTTTCCTCATCTTTCTCCTCCTGGGTGATTATCTTTGGGCATCCGTCAGGCTCCTGTTCGGGCTCCAGTTCCTCAGGGGAACATTCCTGAGACCCTAGTCTAGGTCATGTTTTCTTTCCATGCTTTCATAAAGCCTATCCATTTGCACTTTTTGTGCAAAACAGTAACAGTATTTTGACAAAAGTTCAGAGAGACAAGCAATAACGTAAAAATGAAAATGCTATTACTATTTAGGACACGCTTAGCTACTGGAGAGATCAATAAGAATTGAGTAAATGTTGGTAATTGTTTAGATCAAGGATGAGTAAAATTTCATAAAAGGCTGGAGGATAAAAAAATAGAAAAATTATATTTCCTTCAGTGTTCTCTGTTATTATTTTAAATTAAAATGAGTTTTTTTTTAAAATAAAAAATATAAAATCTGCATCTGGAGTAATAAGTACAAATTATTAGCTGCAATATGAAAATGATGAAAAATTAGTTATATTCATTTGACAAATGAAAGAAAAAATCTGGCGAGGAAATTTTAGACCTTGTGAGCATTAAGAGTTTAGTCACAATTACTCAATCGTCACTGAATACCTTGTGTACCATGTGCAATGACTAGCCAGATGGTAGCAGGAAATAAAATCTTCTGAATGAAAGAATTCTGTGTTGTAGCTATTAGTATACAATCTTAAGGTCTTTAAGTTATTGAAAGTCATACGGGCAACTTATTATTAAAATCCCACCTCATTTGTAGTCCTAAAAGTGCTACTTTACTGAAAGGTATTTTGAGTAAATAAAAATGCTGTAAAATTTAACTTTCTTTTTACATAAGGCTGTACCACACACTACATGACTCTGTCCTGTGCAATCTTTTAGAGCACTGATTCTCAAGGAGGGGCATTTAGCTCCTCTCACAGGAGCAATTGCAATGTGGAAAGATGTTTTTCACTTTCACAGTGAGAGAAGGATGCTTTTGGCGTCCGCTGGCACCTCGTGATGTGTGGAACAGCCTCTCCTCATGGTCATGATATTTTACAAACCTACTTTCCTTATTCTATTCTTCCTTGGTGCAGACAGGTAAACATGTAATTTTCTATATTGTAAATCTTTCACAAATGACTTATGCAGAAGTCCATAGTGAAGATGAAGTATTCATCTGAAATGTGTAAAGATGCTTTTCTGGGGACAGGACACTTGCATTTCTATTATTTTTAATTTTTATCTTGTATTAGTACATGTTTGCTGTACGCAGTACATTCTCAACTGCAATGACTAGAGTTATTCTCAGAGGCCACAACTGGGGCAGAGGCTGTACTGAAATGTACTGGTGGAACACTGAAGTATGTGCTAAATGTTCCATAGCATCCTCTCTACTCAGTAAGGAATTATTTTGTCCAGAACAACAATAATTTTGGCATTGGGAAGTCCTATTTTAACTGATAAAACCAGGTCATTAGGATATTACCACTTCATTTAAAAATTTTCTTAATTTTATTGTTCTCAATGATTATTTTGACATATTATAATTGACAATAAAATAGTGTTCTACATATATGGTTTCATTTTATGACTGTTTAGAAACTATATGAGTACCTACTGGGAAGAAGTTAGCATTTGTTTTATTGCTATTGCCATGTCACACCTAATAATTCAGTGACTCTCCTCCCTTTTGAATTTCTCCCATAGTCCAAATGCAAGGCTTTATGGTACCACCAATATTGTCGGAACCATGGATTGAACTCAGGCCCTTGCATTTACCAGGTAGAGCTTATTCTACTGAGCTACCTCCCTGGCAGTGGCATTGCCATGATTCAGATTTAATCTTTCTGCCGCACTCCATTGATGTCAGAGTCCACGCCTAAGTCATTCCACACTTCCTTCCACTATGCACAAGGTGGGCTCTCACATTTTCACTGGATGATTGAAAACAAAACACTACTTTCAGAGACTAAGCAGATAACCCCCAAATCTATAAATCACTTGACCAAGACAGTCATTTTACTGTCTTTCCTTCCAGTGGGGCTATTTATAAACTAATATTCCCTTCGACTGGAGTTCTGAGATCATATATGACTAAGCTTATGAATAATTTGTGATAGGTGTTAGGATTTTTCAGGAAATAGCTCTGTTCATTTACTTGTTAATATGTATCACTCAGTACATCTTATTAGGTAATGATCACTAATTTTCCTTTGGGATAGATCACTAGAAAATTGGAAACTTGATTGCCATTTTTCTACCAGCATGTTTTTCAAAAAGGATGGAGGATGATGATAAAATAAATATTAAATGTCTTAACCTTATTTTGGCACATTAGCACCAATGAATCCTCTAAAATAAAGCAAAAATAGACCATATAATGACTTGCTTTCTTTATACTACTACTTTACCATAGCTAATTTTATAACTAGAGCTGAATGTTATGGTTCTATTCCTTCTCTAAATATTTTATATTTATATTCTCCTTATGTTTTCAACTGAGTTTACCTTCATTTGATATTCCTTTTTAAAAATTCAGTCTGAAAACTAGTTATGGATTAAATGGCACACCTGAGTTGAGTATATAAATTTTTAATCTGAAGAACCAATGTAAAGAACAATGAACTTCTATTGTTGGAGATGACCTGGAAGCAAAAAGGTCAGTCCATCAGTGTCACAATGTATAGTTTTAGCATAGCAGCTCAACTCCCAATTGTTGTATCTTCCAACCTACGAAATACCTTAACATCTCAAGGGTATTCTTTTGAATTGTCAAGAATGCTAAATAAATATGAGCAAACATTTTTATGC
This sequence comes from Ctenomys sociabilis, assembly GCA_004027165.1. Taxonomy (NCBI): domain Eukaryota; kingdom Metazoa; phylum Chordata; class Mammalia; order Rodentia; family Ctenomyidae; genus Ctenomys; species Ctenomys sociabilis. Next base: position 8,274 of record PVKA01024637.1, on the reverse strand, counting down.
TATCCTGAACATTAATAATCCCTGATATTTGTGTGGGTAGAGAATCCCTTATCCTTTATGTGTTTGGGGGCAGAACCTAGTAGAACAAGAAATAGTATTTGTAGTGGATCCATTAAAAACAAAGGTTAGCCAACAATAAAAATCAGAGGTCACGTATCACTGCTTCACAAAATCCTGCTAAGTTGTAAGAATAAAACATGGATATTTACATATACCTAGTTTGGATTTTGCAAATTGTAAAAGAAAGAAAAAGTGTAGTTTTCTGACCCTTTTTTATATTATTAATTCAATTTTAATGGGTATGCCCGGCATACCACATCCAGTGTGCCAGTTCTCACTATATTTTTTCACACTAATGCTACAAACATGTCGTTCACACTCTCCAAAGATGTCGTAACTCGTTAGAGGCTGCCCAAATGTGACAGGTACGTGTTACATGATCTCCTTCCCATTTCCCCTTTCTGGCTTTGTTAACTCATGAATCAAACTAGGTTTGCTTTTGGGTGTTTGTTTGTTTGGTTTTGCTTTGTTTTGTTGTTGTTCATCAGTGTGCATGCGTCACAGGTATTAGTATCTGGTTTCCTAACAGTTTTCGTCTTTCTTCCTAGCCTTGATGAAATGTATAATTTCAACTTTTGCCCTTTCTTACTAACGGTGCTGTGGAGTCATGCAGCAGTGTTGTAAGATCATAGACAGTTTGTCTTTGATGTCTTTGTGTTATTTACTGACAAATTAGATCATCTTTTTTCCCTAGATTTTGTTGGATACATGTTCAGCAGTATTCCAGTGTTCCATTTGACTGGTCATATAGTTGATGGTTATAGACTATATTGTTTGAAAATTAATCCACATTTAGTTTATGTAAATGTACAGAGATCCTTATTTGTTTACAGGTAAGAGGCATTTTGTTCAAGTCTCTTAGACAACAAAATTTTTTGTTCTCATGACTGCTTAAATGTGTTCTCTTTCTTTTGAACATCCACATAAGTCAGAGTGGATGTCAGAAAATTTCAGTAACACTTAAAATTTGGAACAGAGTTAAAGTTGGAAATAGTCTGCTCATATTATATACATCCATCCTCAGACTTGCTAAAACTCCCATGAGAAACTGTCATGTAATTTCATATAATAAGTAGGCTTGTTTTTATGAGGAACATAAGGCTCCATTTTATGTATGCAAAATAAAATCATAACCAAGCACAAGTGGACATGAGAAAAACCAGCAGCCAGACTGAAAATTCACCTCTGTCGTGCTGTCCTTCCTGTGTTGTTCCTGTACCACGTGCTTATTCATTCTTTCGCCCTCTAGAGCTCAGTAACATGAATACTGCTAATGCTGATGTTTAAGAAATTGTTGTGGGAGAAAACAGAAAAAAATCTGTTCATCATACTTTTTTTGGAATTAGGAAAAGCTTTATGTTGGCTTTGAGGAAAGATTTCCTCACATGAAACAGGACTGTTTAATGATCTATAACCCAAGCAGTGTACCAACCATAGACAACAAATCAATAGACACAATATCTGACCAGCAGAAAACAATACTTAACTAAATATGAATATTATATTAAAGTCGATGTGCTGAAATATGTTAGCAAATCAAAAACATGCTATATACTATTTGGAATACTAGAACTGCTCTACTGGGTACATTTTCAAGCTAAATAATCTAGTCAATGTATTCCTGATTTTATATTTTTATGAGTCGAAAGATATAAATAGTAAGCCATTGTATAATTTACTTACATTTTTTAAATGTATTTTAGGACAGGGTCTACAGGGCTTACAGGGTCTCACTACATAGTCAGACTCAGAGTCACTCTCCTATTTTCAACTTCCTAAAGTCTGGGATTACAGGCATGTGCCACCACACCCAGTCTCAATCAGAGTGCCCCAAAGAGGGGCTGGCACAGGACACCTGGGATCAAACCTCAGCAGCTGTGCTCCACCTAAGCAGGCTTGTTAGTTCACGGGAGCTATTTGAGCAGACCTCTCTTGCATTATGTTTTTAAAATCCTTTCCTACTTGCCGTTTTCTTAGTGCATTTGGGTTGCTGTAACAGATACCATATATTAGAGGGTTTATAAATGACAGATACTTGTTTTGTTTTTTTCTGTATTTTAGGGAAGGGTCTATAGGTTGTTCAGGGTCTCACTACTAGGTTGGACTCATAATGATTCTCCTGTTTACAGTCTCCCAAACGGTGGAATTACAGGTACCTGCCCAGTCTCAGTCTCCATCTCAGCATGCCTGGAGGGCGAGGCCTGAACTGCAGGCCCGGGGATTGAGCCTCTGACCCCTGAGCCTGCTTGCAGGTGCTTTAATCTGCTGAGCTATTTGGCTGGCTCTATTTCTTTCTTATAGCTTTGGATGCTGGGAAGTTCAAACTCCCACAGATTTAATGTCTGGCAAGAATCTGTTTCCCAATTTATATGAAGTTTTCTCTATGGTTTTTACATAGTGGCAGGAGCTACACACACCTGTGGCTCTGGGGATATTATTGATATCCATAAGGGTTCTGTATCATGATCTGACTTGCTTTTGTCAATTAGTTTGTTGTTACTGGTACCCAATACCTGACACTCACAATTTAAAGGAGAAGAATATTTTGGCACAGATTTTGAGTTCCTAGTTGGCAGGCAGAGAGAGCTTCTTGCATCCTAGCTTCCAGGAAGCAGAGCAGGATGCCAAGAGCCAGGAAGGGAGACAGCCTCTTCAAGGTCATTCCCAGTGACCCACTCCTTCCTACCCCTACTGAAGCCCAGCCACTAAGAGCGACTTAGCTGTGGCCCTACTCCCCAGGGTTCAGGCACCCTCCACAAGCCCACGTGCCCAGAATTTCAAGATGATTTTCTTCATCCAAATCTTAACACTCTCAGTAGCCTCATTCTTTTTAGCCATCATGATTTCTAAATATGAATTACAGGGAACCCAAACATTCAAATCACAGCCTCTATTTTATTTGCAAAAAGAATCGCCTCTTTTACTTTTCTTCAGTTTAAATTTTCTCCCAAATACCTCTGCTAGAATGAGTACTTAAGCACTTTGTATTTTTACTTTACTAAATTTAGAGATGAGATTAGTAAAGAGTTTCTAAAAATGAATTAGTAAAGAGTATGTTACTCATAAATTAGGGTTTTTTTTAGTAATTTCTAATAATTTCTTCCTACTGCTTCTAGGAAAATATAAGCTCTATGGGAAAATCATGAAATTGCATACTTTATGTGTTTCTTTCCTTGGTATAAAATTCTTAAAACATGCACAAATGTAGAGAAGAAACATAATAAAATAATATGAAGAAATACAGAGCATGCATCAATGGATTTCCACACTGCTCCTCGTGTTTCCCCTGAGGCCTCCACGCTTGCACCATCTGCACACATCCTAGCGATTTTGTAGTTTTATCTGCAGATAAAACCTAGCCAAAGATTTAGGTGTACTCATATCATGATCCAGATTGAGTTGAATATTTTGTAAACAGATCAAATTGGTGTGGTAGTATTTTGTCAGATTTGATGCAAATAGCTCCAGTTGAACAGAAATTTAAATCTTTCTCACCAAATAGTTAAGGTTTACCTGGAAAAAAGAAATGCCTATGTGTGATAATGCTGTGAGTCGGTAATGAGATCAGAGATGATGATTTCTTCTTACATTCTTTGTTTCTGAGTTGTGTGCTGCTCAACATCAAGGCTGTAAAGCTTCACAGAAAACGTGCCAGTCTAATCCCCTTTGGGGGTTGGTTCTGGCTCTTGCCTATAATTCTGATGACTAAAGTGAGTGGAATGTACTTAATTACAGGTGTCACTTGTATGAGTTCTACATATTTTTAGGCATTTAAGCTGCATGAAGTGCCTGAAATTGGGAGAAGAATGTGGTTAACGAAGAAGCAACATATGGATACATTATTTCATTTTTCCTGCTTAAAGAAGATCATACTTAATTTATATTTTAGCCAGAGCAAATGATAGGGCAAGAGTTTCTAATATTCCTTGAGAGAGTAGAAAAATGTATTGTTCTGAAAGTCATAATGTTTGATACATGCTTCCTTGAGGCTCCTTGGGCTGGGGAGAATGCTGGAGGACAGCCAGCGGTCATCTCTTTTGTCTACTGCATGCTTGGCATATGTGTGCTTCATATGTTTCGCTCATTTTTCTTTTGGTGCTGCATTTAGTGTAGTGTTCACTTTGGTGGAGTGCTTGCTTATCAAACTCTGTTATTGCAGAACTGGTTGTTTCAATTTCCAATCTTTTGTTTACTGACAGATGCTTTTGTAAGGTATGGTAAATGAACCACTAGGAAAATGAAATAAATGGAAAAAAAACATACACTTATGACTCACTTATATTATTATTAAATTTAGCAGACCAGAGATGGCTGGTTTATCATTGCTGTAAACATCTCAAAATGTTGATCTACCTCTGTAGGCCTGTTTCTTCTTAGGTGAGCAATTGGTGAAGTGGCTGAGTCTGAAGACTATACTTAATTCAGTGCTGGTCAAGACTTGATCAGTGCACACAGTGGCTCGAACGGCAGCATCATTTACAAATAATCGCAGAGCCCAACCAAAGAGCTGCACATTATCCTGGGTTTTAGCTGTTCCAAAAAATGATGCAATAGTTCCTGGAGGAGAAATGAAGATAACCAAAGAATTTGGGAGATTTGGAAGAGGGCTTATTCAGAATCTATTTTCAAGATGTGAAAATGCTTCAGTATGGAAGCAACCTCTGTAAGCATATTCACGCCTACCACTACTTCTCAGTGGAAAGTCTGCTTGGCTCCATGTCCCTGCAGCTGTACAGTCAAGGAAGGGAATTTGTGACTGCCCCTGAGCCCAGAAGCATGAATGTAGTACATGGCAAGTAAGCGAATGACTGGACAAATGAAGCTTGTGGCAGAAAACTCTGCAACATTTTTCTTAACCCATAATAGTACAGGTGCCACAATAGGATGTGTATGTCTCTTTGGCAAGAAACACAGAGCTTTCCTTCTAATCAGACGTAATAAGCAAATTTTTTTGAATCTGTGGCCATGTTAAAAAGCCATTATTGTCACTTGCTTTGAGATGCATAAGGACTTCATCCACTTTATTTGACCTGCTCTTATTTGTATGTGTGCATTCATGAAAGTTTCACTTGTAAGTTGAAAGGCTAATTTTACATATCAGTTTAACTTTATTAGCAGAGGCCAATTCTATAACAATTTTTTGGACCTTTCTTCTAAATATTTGAGGTGATTTATTACCTTTATCTGAGAACAAACACTAAGGCAGACCTGGTGTATTAACTGATGAAAGGAAATACAAGATAAATGGGAACCCTATCATTAATGCATGCACAGGCTAGAATGAATATGACAGATTCATGCATAAATTTCAGCAAGAAACAGTAGAAACTAATCTGAGAATCAATGCCCATGCATAATAAGTTGTATAGTGCAGTCTTGAAAATTTGTCATGTTCTGTTTCAAGGCCAGTCCTCTGTACTAAGGTGTTCTCACTAGTTCCTGTATCCTTAAACAAGTAATAGAGTTGTATTTTAGATTTCTCGGTAGATGACACTTCTTCCAGGGTTGCTTTGAGGGACAGTGCCCACACTGATAATCTGTTATGTGCTCTTCTCTGAGCCTTCCAATTTTCTGTGAAGACTTAAAACATTTTGATGTTGTCACTTTTACTTTTAATCTTTCCTATAGTGTTTGTCCTATATCTGGAGTGAGGAATCTCACAAACGTTCCAACTCAATAAAATAAATAAGAAACCAGAGATCAATTATTGGACATTCAGAAACCATATATATTTTTAAATGTTCTTTTAAAAAAAAACACTCTGCTCCCATTCTTGCTGAGAATGGCTATGGAGAGAGGACATAGTGATACTTTGGAAGGAGGAGGGATTCTGTTGAGGACTTCTGACTTCTCACAGGATGCTACCTTTTTGCCTCTGGTACTATAAACTGTGATAACTAGATGGATATTTTATTCCATGCCTTTGAAGTAGCTTTGCCCTGAGAAAATATTCCATTATTCTTTTGATACTTACTGAGTTTTTGGCGTGCATATGTCTTAGTTCCTGAATAATGAGATACTTGCATTTGTGGTAGGGGCTGTCAGGATGCTCCAAAAGAACTAAGTCCAGCCAAACAGGAATGGGAATGGCAGAGACGGGGTCCTGTGTGCTTGTCAGCTCCGTGATCTATTTCTGAAAACCGAAATGCACTGCAATGACATATTTTACTATTTGTGAACTTTACCTTCTGTTAATATGATTGAAGCAACTGGAAATGGAAATTGTCAGGACAATTTAACAAAGAAGCCCTATAAAACTTATTATAGTCCAGGTAATAAAAATCAGCTTAGAAAGCATATTCTTCAAACTTGAGTTTTATTTGGTGAAACATGCTGTTGCCTGACCTTTCCAGCAACAACCAAGAAGGAGTCATTTCGAGGTCATTTCTTAAATTATAAACAGTGATCTGATCAAATTCAGTTGTAGTTTTCTCACAGTCAATGACTTGATTTGTAAGAACACCAAATCGACTGCTCCATGAAAGACCATTAAGAGGAGCTTAATGTATATTTTATGTAATTGCATACTGTACAAAGCAATAAAAAGTCAATCTTATTCACTAGCAGTACATAATTATTGAGTAAATCAAAGAATCTTCACAAGTTTGTAATTCACCTTAATCTTCGAATACATAAAACTGGAGAGCATGGAGCTACACACTCAGAGGGAACTCTTAAAATGTTGCAGTTGAGATTTCTGGATAGAAAACCAGAATTGGTGCACCATTTGTACATGGAAATGCATTTCTAGGGAGTGCACATCCAGTACATGAAAACTGAAAGACGTTTATGAAATGCAAAGCAATCCCTCTTACCTCAGCCATGCCCAGAGCTGCTCTGTGCACACAGTCCCCACATGCACGGCATCTCCAGACATTATTTTGTGCCCATCCAAATAATCACAAAGATAAACACATATACAGCACCCCTGATTATAACTGCAAAGCTTGGGGTCTGATTTTGTGGTCGGAATTATGGTAGTGACCCTCCCTTCGCAGTTTCCCTCTTTTCAAGGTAAACATCATCACGTTCCTGTCATAATTTCCTATGAGGGCTCACCTTAGAAGAGCATCTATCCTATCATTAAATCAAAACTAACTGAGCCGGCAAGATAGCTTAGTGGACTAAGCACCTTCTTTGGAAAGCACAGGGACCAGAGTTCCATCCCCAGTCCCCCATGCTGCGCTGGCCCCACCCATGAGGCATGCTGAGCTGGCGACAGAGTTCAGGCCTGGTGGCTCATGCCTGTAATCGCAGTGCTGGGGAGGCTGAAAACACGAGGATCACTATGAGTCCTAGCTGTGTAGTGAGATCCTGTACCAAGTACATAAATAGAGAAGAAGAAAAACATTTTGCCTTATCTGACTCAATTGATTTTAGTTGTTGTACGTTTTCTTTTGTATTTCTGCTTTTCGCTTGTTATACTAGGGAGACTATGATATTTACAAATGTGTGTCTGTTTTATTTCACTTATGAGTATATGTTCAAGTGGCATCCACTTCAGTATAAATGCTTCAAACTTACCATTCTTAATAGCTGAGTAATACTCCATTATATAGAAATACCACATCTTTTTCAACCATTCCTCATGTGAAACAATCTTGGTTGTTTTCAAGATTTTGCTATCACACATTGCACACCTATAAACAGAGGTACACATATATCACTATGATACAATGTTTCCAGATCCTTTCGGAAAATTCCCAGTAGGGGGATAGCCGGCTTGAATGGGATTTCTAGCCCTACTGTTTTGAGGAGTCTCCACACTGACCTCCACAATGGTTGTACCAGTCTACATTCCCACTAGCAGTGGAGAAGTGTTCCCTTTTCCCCACAACCTCTCCAACATTTGTTGTTGGTTGATTTCCTTATGATAGCCATTCTTTCTGGAGTGAGATGGTATCTCAGTGTTGTTTTTATTTGCATTTCACAAATGGCTAGAAAAGGCAAAGTGAATTGCATATGCTGCAGGATACTAATCAGCTTTTCTTCTGGATGGTTAACAACCTAAGTTAACAAGTCAGAGTTGGAGAAATAGAAGAGCCACAAGGCCAGCCAACATTTTGGACCTAGCCTTTCAAGGTCAGCGAAGACTCAGGACATAGGAGAACCTGTACTGCAACATCATGAAACTCAGGTGAGCTCCAAATTTTCTGAACAAGGAGATTATGGAGCCACAGAGGAAAGAGATTGAAGTTCTATAGTGTGCCTGGG
>PVKA01024636.1:0-33959 GCA_004027165.1 Ctenomys sociabilis | reverse complement strand
AAGAAGCGAACAAATATATGAAAAAATGCTCCACATCGCTAGCCATTCGTGAAATGCAAATAAAAACAACACTGAGATACCATCTCACTCCAGAAAGAATGGCTATCATAAGGAAATCAACCAACAACAAATGTTGGAGAGGTTGTGGGGAAAAGGGAACACTTCTCCACTGCTGGTGGGAATGTAGACTAGTACAACCTATGTGGAGGTCAGTATGGAGACTCCTCAAAAGAATAGGACTAGAAATCCCATTCAAGCCAGCTATCCCCCTACTGGGAATTTTCCCAAAGGATTCGGATACATTGTATCATAGAGATATATGTGTACCTATGTTTATAGCAGCACAATGTGTGATAGCAAAATCTTGGAAACAACCAAGATGTCCATCACATGCCATCCATTCAAATGATAATAACTTCCCTCTCACAGAGGCACCCAGATCTGATGCTGAATAGATATCTGCACATCTTGAGGTTCAGCCAAGTTCATATGTACAGGCAGTCATCATTCAGCAGTTGGCTGTATAATGTAACAGGAAAACATACATTTCATGTGAATAAAATCCTGTACTCAATCATCAGCACCAAAAATAATGAATAAATCTTCATCACAGTCATCAGAAGTTATGTAGAATTATTTGATATCTTGATTCACAGACCTTAACAATTTTTCTCGATTGAAATTTTAAAATAACTGAACAAAGACATTCCTTGTTGTCTTGTTTCATTTAATTAATTACTATATTCCACAGTTCAGTACATTATTCATTTTTCTCAATTTTCTTCTCATTTCACTGTATTGCAAGAATTCACTGAGACAAAGTTTAACTGTGCAGTTCAGGCTAGCCTTCAACTCCCTCTGCTGCCAAGGTGAGAATCAAACTCCCTAGGGATCCCCTGGCCTCAGCCTTGCCACTGCAGGGGTTGTTGGTATGTGCCCCCTCCCAGGCTGATTGTACTGTATATTTTTGGACCACGATGAAATCTTTGGTCTTTCCTAATTGTTTCATAGTATATTGTCTTTATATTATTGATTAAAATATTTTTTTCTAAATCATTTTATATGGTGCCTTTAAATATTTAAATTTTATGTTACTGACCCTTTCATTCTTCTCTTGTGATCTTTTTGTTTCTTTTTTTTACTGCCACCTCATCATGTTATCTTTTAATAAATTTTTTGAGAAACAAATAACAATGAGACAGCTTCAAAAGTGATTAGTAAGACAGTTTCAATAATTAATACATTGCATTTTGTTGTGTTAGGGGTTATCCATTGTACAAGATGCAGACAGGATATTCTGTCCACAAACACTATTAAAACAAATCTTTCTCTTGATTGAATTAAGAAAATGTAGCTGTATAACTATCCTATTATGAGTATACAGATACAAAACAGTCATTTAGTTTTGTCAGAGAAAGGTATTCCATTGTCATTTAAATACTGTAGGTGTGTGAATTCAGAAAAATAATCCAATATAGTCCAGTAGTGCACAACAGTAATGGATTATCAATAGAAATGGCAATGTCAGAAGTTGTTGACATGAGCCTTTTACAGCTCAGCATATTAATATGGTTTTACTTTTTATACTTCGTTTGTATATTTTTCTACTGGACAGTTAAGACCAAGGTAAAGCAAGACCTATATAACAAGAAATGTAACATTTGCATCTGATAAGGTCAGTCAAATCCCCTGGGGACCTACCCAGAAACCGTGTACCGCAGTTTGTAGATCCTTTGTCAGTGTCAGCCATGTGAATGAGTCGTGGCCATTGCTTGACCAATTTGCTCTCTGTGAAAGCCTGAGAGAAGTGACTTTTTTCTTAACAAACACATTTGATAACCTTTCCACTCTATATGTAACGTGTATTGGCCATGACTGCCATTAGCTAATGGCAGTAGTATAGCAATATTAATAAAATATAGGTGCAATGATTTCAGCATAAGAAAATTTAACTATGTAGAAACCTGATCTCCTTGACTCACGTACAGTAGGTGTCTGGATCAGTGTGGTCTATTATAACAAAACTCCTATAGATTGTGAGGATCCCAATCAACAAATGTTTATTTCTTACAGTTATAGAGACTGAGAAGAACAAGACCAGAGTGACAGCTCTTCTGATGTGTGGTGAGGACTCTTTCCTGAAGGGCATTCAGACAGGCCCTTCTCACTCGAACTTTTTACAACCAAGAGAATGATTCTCACCCTGTACCTCCACTTATAAGGGAGCTAACACTACTATAAGTCCACTCCTACAGCTTAACGACTTCCCAGACACACCATGTCCAGACACCGTCATTTTGGGATTAGAATGCCAAAACATAAATTTTGAAAGAACACAAATATTTAACCCTAGAATTAAAAATAAATTTATGGTAGAATAATTTATAATAGAATAATAATTTATAATAGAATTGTAAAGAAAGGAAATTGGAAGGTTTTCACAATTCTAAATACTTATGCTAGTAATAAAACAATATATATTCTTATAATTCAAAAATTAATGATAAGTACATTTTTATAGCCATTATAGTAAGAGATTCAATATTTTTTCATAAAAGGCCAAGAGAAAACCTATTTATGCTAGTACACCAGCTTTCATGTGGCTCATATAATCATGTAAGGCATAATGGGTGTTTGTTTATTTTTGTTTTTTTAATGTTTATTATGTTACATATTGCCATCATCAAATTTGTTGCTCAGATTGCCAAATATAGACACACCCAACTGACCAAGTAGTTAAACATTAACTCTTCCTTTCACTAAAACTTAATTTTTTTCTTGTGCTTTTACTTTTTATTTTTTAAATTTTTTAATTAATTTTAATGGGAAAGAAATAGCAATATTTCTTTCAGAAATAGATATATAAACAGATAGTTGCTTATGAATGCTTTGATATCACCACCATTGGCAATGTTATATATTTGGTATAATGCACTAAACAAGGTTTATCAAATGGACATATATAAAATCTGGAACACATGTTCTTCTTAAATGTAAGTAGAATTTCTTCAAGTTGTCCAGATACGTGTAGAAAGATAAGTCTCAACGAGTCTCAAAACAGAGCACTCTCACAGAAATACTTGCTGATCTTGATAAAACTAAGTTTAAATCTGGCGGCACTGGTGGGATGTCAGCTTGATGGGCTTGGGAGCTGCCTTGGGGTTCATGCAGCACGTGGTGTGCATGTTTGGGTGGTCGTGGAGGCCTGCCTTGGGGTCTGTGCCAGGCCCCTCTCCCTCCCCTCTCTGACTCTTGTCCAGCTCTGTTTCGCAGGTGCCGTGAACTGAGCTGCTTCGACTTTTCTGCGTCCTTCCCATGATGTCTCTGCATGAAGCCAGGTGACCACAGCTGGGAACTGTGAGGAATGAAGCTCCTCTTCCACTCAGTTGTGGGGTTTAGTGCTGTGTCTCTGCAAAGGGGAAGAATGAATGACGCAGAACACAGTGCTCGGATAAGTGAAGCCGTGTCCAGGAGCTGCTCTGAAGCCTCCCACCAACAGCCACAAGTACTGAACATAGGGGAAGCAAAAGTGCAGCTGTGGAGAGGCAACTCGAAGCAGCACCCATCAGCTACAATCCAGTAGCAAGAGTGTCTAGGAGCCCCTGCTTCCAGACGAAGTCTGGAGAACACATAATTTTTGGAAAACTTCAAATCTCCCTAAGAGAAGTATCTGCCTGCAGCGGGCGATTCCAGCTGCTAACAGGTGCCCACACAGAAGGTGCTGTCGGGCGCCCACCTATCCTCACTCCCCATCCACCGGGAGAGGCAGCCGGGAGACAAGGAATTCTCGAGAGGGCCTCACATGCCAGAGAAATACAAAGACAGCAGAGACTCAGTTAAGGTCTGTGAGCCCTAGGGACAAAGAGGGACCACGGACAGGCCCTGGTAAGTGATCAGAAGCAAGTGTTGTGCTATCTGTGACACAGTGAAAGAGACAGGGACTAGAAGCAGCTGTGCCTGGTGCAGTCTGAGTGGGAGAGAAGACCCTGAGCAGGGTCAGAGCCAAAACCCCCGCACCCTGCACCTGGCGTTCAACTCTGTGCCCACTTGAGCTCGCGCCTGACACTCCCCCAAACGCTACGAATTCCGTACAGACAGCCTCTGTGCACTGCCCTGCCAACTCCATGGAATTCTCAGGATGTAAAGAACCTCATGGAAAGCTGACCAAGATTAAATAATGAAGATGGGAAAAAGGAGAAAAGACGGAAGAAAAGGATGGAAGGAAAGCATGAAAGTATATATATGCAGGATGGCTGAGATGATTGTACTCATAATTTCCATCATTTCTTTTGAAAATAGCAGTTAAGGCTCAGAATTTTCACCTTCACTAACTCTGTGTGCTGGTGATATATCTGTGTTCTGAGCAATTACATCAAGCCCAGCAATGTGTAATACAAAACCCTTGGTTGAATGCCTGTCATCTTGGTCTTCTAAATGTATACTGTTCCTAATATCTTATCAATTACTATACTCTCTTTAAAATAAATTAAAACAAAAAAAAACAAAAACAGGTTGAGCAAGGATCTTAGAAATGTTGGGCCAACAATTTAGACTAGTCAAAACCTAGTTCAAATTGAAACCCAGCATATTTCACAGTGTTTTTATGACTATTTAATATTTTTATTAAGTAGTGCAGAAATATAATCCAGATAATTGAATTAATTACTAAAGAAACACACAATTTATATGTCTTAGGATATTTGCATCTGTGATTGTATTTCATGGAGAAATACTGACATCAACATTTTGTATTAATTAGTACTATAAGTTTCAACTCCTTGAGAAACCTTCACAGGATTATCAAACTGTTTATAAAGTTTCTCTCCAGTGAGAGCTTTCACTTATTTGACAAAAATGTTTTCCCATATATTTCAGATACATATGGCTTCTGTCCAGTATGAGTTTTTCTATGTTTTTTACCAACACTATGAATGCTGAAAGCATTTCCACATTGCTTTTGTATTAAATTAATATCAAGCATTACACAGTGTTTTACATTGACCTGTAAGGTTTGTGTTCACCAAGCATCTAACACAGGTCTTCACACGTAGGTTTTATGCTACTGTGATGCCAAATAACAGTTGTGTGGTATCTCATTCTAGAGGTAAACATTCAGAGACTGAGCAGACTGCTGGTTGCCAACATTCAGGAGCAGGGCTGATGAAGACTTACTGTTCAATGAGTAAAGAGCAGAGTAGTTGTTAGACAAACAAATAAAGGGATCTACACTCAGAGAATACACAATCACCACAACCAGTAAATACTTATCCATAATAACATTCAATGTGAATGATTTTTAACTCTGCAATCAAAAGACAGGCTGGCAGACTGGATGAATTTAACTCTATCTTGCCTGAAAGAGACACAACTCATACCCAAACTACATGTAACAGGAGCCTAACTCCTGTTAGTGCACCCCACTGATCTCATGGCCCAACTTTTCTAAGACTCGTGCTCAACGTTTTTTTTGTTTGTTTGTTTTAATTTATTTTAAAGAGAGAATACTAATTGATAAGGTATTAGAAACATTACACATTTAGAAGACCATGTAGCAGGAAGAGCTGTATGACATTCAGACCAAATCAAGCCAGAGCTGATCAGGAGAGTCACATAAAATATGACAGCAGGTGCTCATTCACTTTATTCCCTGGCTCCTACTCTGAGCACCTTCTGGGTATGCACCACAGGCCAAAGGCCATGCAATGGAAGCATCTTCAATCAATATGGGACCTCAAGGCAGCCACAAGAGCACGATCAAAGTCACCCATGCAAGAGAACTTCCGCAACTGTCCTAGAAGGCCACAAAGACAATAGAATAAGTGTGTTTGAACTAAGGGAGACTATTCTGAGGCGGTTTGATGGAAATGTATCTTTTACAGCAATATTTTACTTGCAACATTCTCCGTGTTTTTCAGTCATGCCTGGTATGTAAATGAGGAGAGTCGCTCCCCTATGCCAGATGGGTAAAACTCAAATCCTTATGAATTATGATATATGGATACATTGAATGCATAATCATAATTGTTTCTTGTGTGATTTTATGTAAAAGAAAGCAACTGTATAAAGCAGAAATGGATTAAAACATATGGCTGCGGTGACTTTTTGGAGACTGACTCAATCCTAATCACAGGTATTTTGTATATTGTCAACATACATATTTATTTGTGAACCAACTTTGTTAAGATACATAAAAAGAGGGCTGGGAAGATAGCTCAGTAGAGTAAGTGCCTGCCTGTCAAGCGCAGGGTCCTGAGTTTAATCCCCAGTACAGAAAAATAAAACATGAAAAGTGTTGTACAAAAAAAAAAAAAAATGATTTTCCCATAATGAGAACCTCTTGTCAGATAAAATGATTCAATGAAATATTCCCAGTGACTATATCAATACACAGCCTTAAAATATGTAATCATTTAACAATTTTTCTTCTTGGGTATTTACTGTTACATTAACAATAACCCTGATGATTTTAAAAAAGTAGTTTTTCAGTGGACACTAAATTGGTTCCATGTGTTTTCAGAACATAGACATAACTGATATATTTTAGAAAGCCTCTAACTTCTCCTTATAAGATCCTCCTCATATTAGGTTTTTCAAAGTTTCAAAATCATTTACTTTTTGTATCCATAGGGAATTTTTAAGAATTGAGTAGAATAGAATGAGGAATAAATTCTGTATCAAGAAATGCAGTAATTTTTCCATACAAGTAAACCCTACTAAATTAAAAGCCTTATGTAGCCTTTTCTTATGCTCTTTCTTTTCCTTCCTGAACAAATTAGTTAAAAAGGCACTTGGTAGGCAAAACAAGGTCAGCATTGAAGAGATAAGAGCAGTTGTCAGAGTTCTAGTGGCATAGTGGAATTGCTGGCTCTGAGTGTCAAATTTTGAGCAGGGAGAGAGTGGCATCCACCTTGAGTGTACTGAGCATAGCCCGTGAGAGTCCAGTTCAGTTGAGGTAGCCATGAGGAAGAGGGAGGAACTGTTTAACCCATGGAGTTGGGGGAGGGAGATAGCTCAGAGGCATAAGTGCCTGCCTGACAAGCGCAAAGTTGTAATTTCAAGCCCTGACATCACCACCAACAATAACAACCCCCCACAAAGAAACAGAATCTTCCAATCCATGGCATAGGTGTCAAATATTGAGTGGAATGAGGAGGGCATCTGAAGGAAGGGTGAAACTGGAAAAAAGATGCTAAAGCACAAGAAGAGAAGGACATTTCTTCAGAGTCAGGCTACTGTGAGACATCAGTAGCCAAGTGATAACCAGTGTACCCACTAGGAGGGGGGAGCCAGGAATCGAAGTCCGTGCAGAATGAATGTGGTTCTGCAACAGAAGTGCCACCGGACCTGGAGCATCAGTGATTGGTCAGGAACAATGCTCCCAAGATGTAAGAGCCTGGGCAGGGTCAGGGGAAGGCGATCTCTGGGAGAACTCGCACAGTTTTCAGAGCCTGAGCACGCTGGGGAGGCATAAATGCAAGGGCCGAGGATGTCTCAGCCACACGGAAAAGAGATGGCTTTCACACAGAGTGAAGCCCACTGTGGGCTTGGGAGCCAGCATAAGATAAGGCAAGTGTTTGCATTCCTGAGACACTGCAAGGGCTCTGCAGTACTTGTGGGTGTGGAGGGCACTGGTGTGCCTTACAGGCATATAGCCACGTTGCTCAAATTACTGATATTCCACACAGAATCGAAACCAAGGGTGCCACTGATGGAGAATGGAATTACAAATAAGAAAAGGAGGAAAATTAACCCAGCCTTTGTAAAGTTTGATTAGAATTGGAGCCAGCAGTGTAATTTCAATGCTTTGTTACATAGAAAAGTATAAATACAAAGTTGCATAGGTTAACATACATATGCCTATGTTTCATATAACACATATCACATATGTAATGTTTTCATGTGTGTTTTTAATCATGCGCATGCATATATCCTTTAACTCATCACCAAGGGGATTGTGAGGGAAAACTTCATCACAAATGAGTTCTGAGTAGTGGCTTCTAAATACAATTCTAAATAAAGATGGACAATCAGATGCTAGAAAAATGCTTCATTTTTGCATCTGAGGCACAGAAAATACAAAATATTCATACCAGAATAATAATTTGAATATAGAAATAAATGAGAGCAGTAACAGATCAACTTATACTGAATAAAACTAAAATACAAATCAATCTGAAACTAATTCAGTGTAATAAATGAATTATTTATTACATTTCTAAGACATGAATTATTTGCATAGATGTAAAATAAATCACAAAGCATATACCCATTGCAAAAGGGAAAAGATTATTTGACATTGGATAAGCCTAATCTATGTTGTCTCAACCAAGTAATTAAATGGAAAATTTTATATGAAAAACAAATGAAACTGGGTTGTCATCAACCAGGTAAGATGCACAGAACAGTGCAATGTGGCTCTATAATTATTCTTGTCAGAGACACTTCACTTGAATATAATCACAAGAGAACATCACACAGCCCATGCCAAGATGCATCCTACAGTAAATATGTATATAAGTACCCCAAACAAAAATGTCAGGAAGAAATTAAGAATATATCTAGACTGTCATATGAGTACTAACTGTGATGTGTGACACCACTGGGTCCATCTGTCACATGGTAGCTACTGGTGCAATTGTATGAGGGTGAAAATTAGCTGACAGGAATACATCAATACTGATACCTTAAATTGTATGGGGGTGAATCATTATAAAAGAGAATGCCTTTCCTGTAACATACTTGAGGGTGATGGACATTTGATTAAGAATCCAAGGGACAAGTCTAAACTTGACACTCAGGCTTGCTTTATCATAATAGCAATTTCTACTCATATTTATTAGATTTTACATTCATATTTCTGAGTGCCATGATGGGGCACGCATAAAATCCAGAATCAACCTGAACTGCATAAAAATTCAGTATCTTTCAGATCTAGATCACTCTTCACATTCCTTCTAAATGTTTCCCTGTTTTATTTTTTTCTTTTAGCTTCCATAATTTTATTGAAGAACAAATAGCAACGAGACAGTTTCAAATCAAATTAGTGTAACAGATTCAATCGTTAATACACTGCATATTGTATTAATAGTGGTTATTTGTTGTGCAAAGTGCAGACATAATATTCTATTTAAAAACACTCTTAGATCAGATCCTTCTATTCATTGAATTAAGAGAATGTAGCTGTATACCTATCCTTTTTTTAAAGGTGATTTATAACACAGTTTCAATAATTAATACTTCTTACATTGTTATCTTCCTAGTGGTTATCCACAGTACAAGAAGCAGACAGGATATCCTGTCCAAACACTATTAGTCCAAATCTTTCTTCTTATAAAATTATGCAAAGGTACTGCATATTTATCCTAACTGTTCTGTATATACAAACACAGACTGGTCCTTCCTTTGTATCACATTTTTTTGTTTAGTGCTATCAGAGATGGGCATTCTATTGGCATTCAATTATTATAGGTGCTGGAATTCAGTGAAACAATCCATGTTTCCCATCTTAGGTGGAGCATGGGAGTGTGGTTTTGCTAGGTGAGATCTACTTGCTTCTTCTCCATGTTGAACTTGTGTTATAAAGCATGATACCCATATAATTACTTTTAGAAGAGACTCAGGAGCCTGCATGTTAGCAAAAATATAAAAATCTGTAATCATTTCTCTGATGGAAACTGATATTGAATGATGTTTTTAAGACAGGAACTGAGGGGAAGGACAACATTCACACAAAGAATGCATGAGTTGGGTCTCTTGGGGTAAGAATGGGGGAAGAATCCTGCCTGCTAGCTGGAAGCTGGGTCCATACAACCCTAAGCCAGACAGAAAACTGTGCATTACAGCATCAGACATTCATCCTTAACATACTTATCTGTAGTTTTAGGAATAAGATATGACAAAATATCCGAAAGAAGAAATAAGAATGAGAAGAGGCCAACAAACAAGTATTTGTTTTATGTATCTATGTGTATGTATGTATATATGTGTACTTTTCAAATAGCTGAAGTTAAAGTATGCAAAAGAAAAAGAAGGAGGAGTAAAAACAAAAACAATAGAAATGACAAGTTTCACCCACTGAAAAGTTCATATTCTAATAGTGAAGCATTCTAAAGTGGAAGTTGCTTAAACAAGCCTACTAAAAGTTTTACAACAGAAATAATTCTTTCAGAAATGATATAAAAATTTAAGTAGCAAGCTAGTAACAGAAATCTGTGAGATTTTTAATTACTTCTTATAATTCTATAGAATTAAATATTCAAACCTATGAGAAATAAGGTGGCAACTCCAAAGCTCACATGTAAATATGACCTTAGAAGATACATATCATATTTTGAGGTTGTTATACAAACAACATGGTCCTCTGTTTCTCTCTCTCTCTCTCCAGAACTGGGGATTGAACTCAGGCCCTTGCACTTGCCAGGCAAGCACTTGTTTCTAAGAATAA
Source organism: Ctenomys sociabilis (assembly GCA_004027165.1). Lineage (NCBI taxonomy): Eukaryota > Metazoa > Chordata > Mammalia > Rodentia > Ctenomyidae > Ctenomys > Ctenomys sociabilis. The sequence goes on along the minus strand of PVKA01024636.1, from coordinate 23,515 downwards.
TTTCTCCCACAAAGAAAAGCTATGCCTAAATGACCTTAATGCCTAAAGCAGCCCTGTAAGTGACACACCCAACAGGACCCATATGGAATGGGGCACTCAGCGGAAGGGAATAAATTGACTTGGCACGTTGTGCTCAAGTTGGCTCACTCAGGGCCAGGTAGTGTTCACTGCTCTGTGGCCAGCCAATTTCACTTTGCAGTAACATGGCTAAGCACTCCTTTTCAGTGTCCCTTGGTACATAAGACTGTGTTTGTTTCCAAAACCATCATTTAGGGAGTGCCATTCAGGCACAGGAGTGTTCCGTAAATCAAAGCATGAGAAACTGCATTACATCAGTAAGTTAAGACACAAAATTAAAAGAACAGGTATCCAGGTGTCTTAAGCTCTCATTTTATAGCTAATTTTATGGTTAAATACTCTTTATAATGTGTATAATTTATCATTAGTATACCAAATTAAGTGACGTATTTATGACACTGAATGTGCCATCAAAAATCAAATTGTTCCAATTTTTTACCATTCTATTGATACAAAACTTCATTTATGTATATTTAGTAACATTAATGACTAGAAATTTTTTTCTCTTTTTATCAGTTCATCTATGTAGTAGTTTTAAGATTTGTTTCCAAGAGCAGAATTGAAGCTCAATAGTGTATGTATGTACCTATCAGTAGAACATTACTCCATAGGTAAGAAAAATATCTCAGTGGTCAAAAGTTTTTGAAGTGAAAGCAATCATTTATGAAATTGAAGATTTGAAATGTTTACATATATATGTGATCCAAAACGAAGACCAATGAGGCTGATATTTAGATAGATAGTTAGGGTAAACCAAATTGCATATGTAATAGTGATCCAAAACGAAGACCAATGAGGCTGATATTTAGATAGATAGTTAGGGTAAACCAAATTGCATATGTAATAGTGTTTGGACAGGATATCCTCTCTGCTTCTTGTACTATGGATAACCACTAGAAAGACAAAAATGTAAAAAGTATTAATTATTGAGCTGTACTATAATTCACCTTTAAAAAAGGATAGGTATACAGCTACATTCTCTTAATTCGATGAATAGAGGCATCTACTCTAATAGTGTCTGTGAATAGAATATCATGTCTGCACCTTGTACAACAAATAACCACTAAGAAAACAATATACAATGTATTTATTATTGAATCTGTTCACCTAATATGATTTGAAACTGTCTCATTGCTATTTGTTCTGCAATAAAATTATGAAAAATAAATACAAGGTAGAGGACAAGAAAGTAAATCTAGTCCAGATCTAGTGGTAATAAACACTTCATGACAAGGACTTTCCTGCATAGTGAAGCCATCACTGAAAAACTGAGCCCTGCTTGGCAGGAACCAATTAGAAGCTCATAGTTTCTGATGAATTGGGCTATCAGTACTGGTAATAACAGGTTGGAACTGCAGGTTCTTTTTAAGAAAGTATACTTCTCAACTCTCATGGTTTGTTAGATCATCAGGTAAAACCAGTTCACAGAAAAAAAAGGGAAGACAGAGGATTTTGCTAATATAGATATCCATGCCCACTGTTTTCTGAAACAAAAAAGAAAGAGAATTTCTTTTTTTTTTTTTTTTTTTTTTTTTTTTTTTTTTTTTGGTAAATGTATACATGGGCTATCAATCTTTTTATTCTGTATTATAAAATGCTAACTCCCAGAATCCTTTCAAAAATTTCTGCCTTCTACTATCTAGCTAAACTTTTCCTAGTTTAAAAAAAAAAACTAGTATAAACCCCATGTATTTGTTTAGAGCCCATAAAATTTTGCAAGAAGAGCACTAAAATATCTACTGCATAGGCAGAATAGCAATCACGTCATGATGGATATCTGGTCCACCCAGTCAATGAAGGGCTTGGTCACTTGATCTGAAGTCAGGCACTCCATCTTCCCTGGAATCTGGCAGAAGAAACAAATTTCTTTTATAAGAAATGAATCTATTGAAGAGGATACAACATTTCTAAACCCACACATATCTCTCTTTGTGTGTGTGTGTGTGTGTGTGTGTGTGTGTGTGTGTGTGTGTGTGTGTGCGTGCCTGCTGGTTTACTGTTGCTTTACCATAGGTTTCAACCATGAATTTTTTTTGATACTTCTAATGTCAGGTTAGTCAGACTCAAATAACCAGTGGTGGTGGTGGTATGGAATTCTAAATCAGCTAAAAGGACTTTTCTCTATGGTCAAATCAAGCACAGGGTATTTGGTGACTAATCAACTAGAGAAGGACATCTATGGTAAGTATACATTAATCTTAGTGTTCACGGGGTATGTGGCATATATGTACAGTGTATGTTGGTATACATTTCTGCTTAGTGGTAGGAAAATAAAGTTCCTTGTTTTGGAGAAGTTAATGAGAATGCCCTAGATTACTGGAACTCTACTTACCTGTAGGCTTCCCTACTAGTCCTGCCTTACTTGTGCCCCAATTTTTGTTAGGCCTAGATCAGTCACAGATGTGCCCTGAGTCACACAGCTGGCAAGGAGCACAGATCAGTACAGACTTGTGTATTTTTCTGCCAGGTTCACACTTCCTTCTTTAAACAAATTTTTGCCAATTTTCTCATTTTCTTTTATTCCCTTCATCTACAACATGAGACTTCAGAACGTATTTTTTTTTGAAAACATGACAACAGAATTTTACTTAACAAGCACTTCATGACATCCTACACAGACATTATTTTTCTTTTATAAATAGTATATATTTGCTATATCTAATAAAGGTCTTCGTCATGGCAGATGTATGCATGCCTGTCCCACATCATGATGGATTTACTTTCCCTTTCTGCACCCTCCCCCTCCTCCCATTCCACATCCCTCCTCTCCATCCATCTTCTATTTTGACATCATGTAAGGAGAGCTATGCAATGTTGAGCCTTCTGTCTGATTCATTTCACCTAGCCTTGTGGCTGATGATTGTAAGAATATTAATTGTATTCTCCTTTACTCCTAATAGCCACTTTAACATAGAATTGGAACTTTTTTATGGGGAGGAAGCAAGTAAATCCTAAATGCCTTTGTCAAAATGCAATCAATATATTGCCAAATAAATTTTTTTAAAATCATATAATTAATTTTCTTTTTTCTTTTAATGTATTTGGTTGTTGCAGGGTATCACCATGCAGTTTGGACTCGTGGTGATCCTCCTGCTTTCAGCCTCCCTAGCTCTGGGATTACAGGCCTGTGCCCCCACGTCTGGACTCTGCCTGGCTCAGCATGCCCAGGGATGGGGCTGGAGTGGCACACGTCGTGCCAGGGATCAAACGGCAGTCCCTTCACTTGCTAAACTTTCCTAAGCAGGTGCTTTAGTCCATTGAGCTATCTTGCCAGGACCTTAATTTATTTCCAATACATTGGGAAGATTATAAAATTGTACCAAATATCACCAGAAAAAAATGTTTTACCCTAAAAGTGCCAAGAACATAAGGTTTTCTATCCTCCAGAAAGAGATGATTATTTAAAGGCATTATCACCTCCAGCCTCTTCTCCTACAGCCTCTTTCCCACCACTAGGTGTCACTAGCCCTGTAACCTGCAGATTATAAAATGCAAGAAGCAGCTTATTCTTCTCCATGAACAGCATGAGTCCTGTCCCATTTATTCACCTTTCTCTAATTAAACTGTTGAGCTCCTGAACAGAGAATATTCTTTTCCAATGGATTGTCAAGAACACTCTTACTATATAGATCAGGGATTAGTTCTGGTGGCAAATTGACAATAATGTAGTCCTTGTTGAGGAATGTCATGCTCAGCACCTGACTGAGTCGTAATAAATGGAAACTGTCCTTCTGTGTTCCTCCTGTCATGTGCCAAACGTTCCTGTATGCACAACCACTCATTCACCCACTGCTGAGGCAGTGACATGTAATTAAAATAGCATCATACAAATGGGATGAGAAACTGTGAATTCCTGTCAGAGAACAACTTGTAATGCTGCAGAGCACATCTTCAGTTTGTTTTAAATTTTAATCAAGCTTAATAAATCAAATGTTTACAAAAGGACTAATCCACTCTTAAAATATGAATATTAACATATTTTATAAGACAGCATATATCCTGTTTATATTCATGAAATATTTATAAAACCAAGATATCTGTTAAGCTTTGACTGAATACTGAATACTGAACACAGTATATAAGATGTTCCTAAGAAAAAGCCAATAATGATCTTTAGATGGTGAAGTTTCAAGTGATTTTTAAGTACACATTTCTGGGCTGGGGAGATAGCTCGGTGGTCTAAGTGCCTGCTGGGAAGGGCTGGGATGGGAGTTTGATCCCCAGCACCACATGCTGTGCTGGTCCCCAAACCCTGGATGTGCCACTTTAAGCAGGTGTGGTGTCGCATGCCTATAATCCCAGGGCTGGGGAAAATGAGACAGGAGGATCACTACAAGTATGAGTTGCATATTCAGAACCTGGGCCAAATAAATAAATAGAAAGCTTTTTTTAAAAAAAAAAATAAATACACATTTCTTATCCCCAAGTTTTGAGGACAATATTTATAGTTATCAAAACCCGATAATTTTTAAAACTATAATTTTTGAAATATAGAAATGCATAAAGTGTCTTTCATGTCACATAGCTTACTATCCTGTCTGTTGAAGGCTCAAAAGAGCAAGAATGAGTTCATATTTAATAATCAGTTTATGGATTAAGATGACTGACCAAGAGGCAGGACAGTAACATGTCCCTTTTTAAATAGCAATGGTGCTAAATATAGGTATTGGTCATAACTGAAAAATCAGGGTCTTTTAGAGGATGGTCCACTGGCAAAATTATACCCATATCATATCTGATTGAAAATCATGACGCTTTTTTATATTCCCTTTGGAATTCTAGTTTCTGTAAACTGAATGCAAATCAACCTTTGATCACCTATCTCCAGCAAATACTCAAGAATTTTCTACCTGGTAGATAATCAGCTAAATAGCCAGTTCTCTGAGTATGTGACAAAGACCAAACATGGACTATAGTCCTAGGGTGAAAGGCAGAAGGACGGTTCTGAAGACCCTGATGCGATCTCGGCCCCCATCAGGTGGTGTCAGTGGCACAGCAGCGCCACGCTGGATCACAGCCAAAAGGCTTTCTGTCCTGCAAGAACGCTAGTGTATTTTCAACTCTATGTACGCACCTCAGTGAGTAGTGTGGTTGACAATACCGTATCAACAATTTCAACACAGCGTGAAGAGGTTTTATTTATTATCCTTTCTTAGTTTAAAATAATACAATATACCTTTTACTATGAATTTTGATATTTTTTATGAATGATGTCACTTGTCTATTGATACAACAGCCCACAAACTGCCAGTCTATTTTTTTTGTTAGCCATAGTAGCATGAAAAGTCATGCTAATGGGCCTTTTGAATTACAATCTGCTGTTCATCTGTAAATACATGTATTTTATGGATGCTTAGTGGTTACCTCTTCAGACACATTCTTACATTTTGATTTTAAAAAACTATGACATAAGACTTGAGCTAAGCCCTTTGTGTATCCTAATCCTCTGGCCCTCGTGACTGGTTCAAGGCTAAGCTGTGACCTCTTCCTAGTTTTTAAAGGCAAAATTTGTGGCATTGCCTGGAATACTGGGGAGGAAAAAATCTTTCTCATGCCTATAAATATATAATAAGGAATTAATTAAATCAGGAGCTTTAGAAATAGAAGCCATTTGGGACCAAAATGAGACTCAGCCCTGGTGCACAGTATAGTAGCTATAATTTAAAGAGAAAAATAGAAAGAAAGAAGAAAGAGGGCCAGCCAGATAGCTGAGCAGATTAAAATACCTGCGAAGGCAGATGCAGGGAGCAGGGCTTGCCATGCTGGCCCCACCCCTGGGGTGCGCTGAGACCACAGCTGAGCCTGGGCTTGGTGGTGCAAGCCTTTAACCCCAGCGCTCGGGAGGCTGAAAACAAGAGGATCACTATGTGTCCAGTCTGTGTAGTGAGACCCTGTAGACCCTGTAGTAAATACGTTATAAAAGAACTATATTTTGTGCTAAATAATTAAATGGTTAAGTTTTCCTTTTCCTAAAAAAAAAATATAAATTTATAAGCTTGCATAATGTTTTCTAAACAAAAGTACTTAGTAATCTTCCTATAAAAGTGAAAGTTTAAATCTACATGAACACCAAATAGTCTTGATGGTTGTTTTGTATTGTTTTATTTTGGTCTGGATTGGTTTGGTTTTTCTTCTGTTCTGTTATGTTCTGTTATGTTATGTTATGTTATGTTATGTTATGTTATGTTATGTTATGTTATGTTATGTTATGTTATGTTATGTTATGTTTTTGCAGTACTGGGGACTGAATCCAAGATGTCATGTATTCTAAGAATGTGCTCTACCATTCCTACACCCCAGGCCCTGGCTGGGCATTCTTGAATCAAAGCTGGATATGTTTTAGCAAAGTGCCTTTACTATTGATATAAATGTTCTGACAGAATTTCTGACTCTTCCGGCACTTGCTCATTTAATTGTTATCTTTTCTGGAGTATAGAAATAAAATGAACTACCAGGATCAATCACTGTCCTGTTTCTCATTTATCCCTTCTCCATTTTTACAACAGGACAATTAATTTAGGTAATGTAAGCCCTATTCAGATGGAAGCTACTAATACATTTTAAATCCTCAAATGTGGTATCAAAGAAGGTTAACCTTTATTTAATAAAGTTTACCTTTTTTAAATTAAAACAACTTTTCTATTTGTTCACACATTTTTCTCCTCCTGACCATAAGAAGGAAGGTAAACTTTTCTGTAGTGATCACCCACATCTCACTTAAGAAAAAGCTCTTATTTGCCTACCTTCCTCTTTCTTACTGAAAAGGAAACTTTTGATAATAAACAGTATGTCACATTATCTCATATCTCCAGGGCTTAGCTGCACCCCCAAAAAGTACAGGCACTTGGTGTTTGTCATTTTATGCCAAGAGTATGTCTGCACAGGAAAGTATTTTCTTCATTACTTAGTTCATATAATAAAGAATTACTACTATGACTCTATTCTTTTCACATTAGAACTGTCTTTAAGTTATACAAACATAGCCTGAGCTTTGGTATCTTTCAAAGAAAAAGAGCTCCATCCCCAGCACAGGCCTGAGTGTGTGTGAGAACTTCCTGCCATGCTCGCTGGACCCCTCCAGCCTGCCCAGGGCTGGCGTGTGCTGGATCATTGCCACACAGGAACATCCTCCATCAGACAGTCCTGGTGTGAAACTCTGCTGCTAAAGTCCCTGCAGAGAGGCCGGGGCCAGAACCACCCAGCTAGTCCAGGAGCTCAACAGCTTGCCAGAGGGACACAGTGGATTCACTTCCATGGGCTACAGCAGGAAGAAGCTGAGCACAGCAGCCACACCCAAGCCAGGCACATCTGGGCAAGTTCAAACTTCATAGATTCATACCCAGCAAGCTGAGAAACTTTGCTAGATCCAGATCTATAAGAGCATCCTCCCTCTTTCTCTCTTGATCTAGAGAAGGGGCAACAGGTAACCAGGTGAACTAGTCTGCCTGGAAGACCCCAGAGACATCTAGGGGAGGTGACCAGACAGAACTTAGGGGAACTAACTTAAATGCAAGTTCCCAATTTAAAATCTGCTTAGCTACACAGACATAATGCTTGCTCTTCCTGTCTAAAATACAAACCCATTAGTTATAAAAGTTTGTCAACTGCTAAATATCACTACCTATTGTTAGTGTTCCTAATTATAGTTCTATTAATACAAAACTGTAACTGCTTAACCACACAATCTCTCTTAGGCAAAGAAAAAGAAAAGCAAAATCTATGAAAAATGAAGATAGGTTAAGCTTCAACATTTTTTTTCTAAGACATTCTATAAAAGTTTATGGCCAGTAAGATTCAATATTAATACACCCAAATAAACTACTGGAATAAATTCTTTTGGGGGGTAACTTTTTGGCCTCTGTGAGATGTCCTACCTTATAAACAAATGAAGAGGAAAAATAATTGGAAGTTTTCATTTTTTTTAGTTTGAAGCATACTAGCAATACAAAGGAAAAAAAGATTTGAGGAAATACATTCTTCTTTGTTATATTCAACAGTAAAATATTTGTATACTATGCAAAATCCCTTAAGAATCCTATTTTATAGAATTCTTGGCCAGATGACAATTCTAAATTTGCTAGTAGTATATAAAATATTATTGTTTTTCTTCTTGTTACAGTACTTAATATTTAAAACTAAGGGGGGAAAGTATCTAGCTACTAGAGAACAGGTAAAGTCTCTGGCTGATTTTTGTTTCCAAGCTTTTCACAATCTTGACGAGATTTTCTCCAGGCACTATCTTAAATTCATTGTTGTTGTTGACTTTCATATGAATGTATACCTATGCACATAAACATCACAAGCTTCCATGCTCTGGATGTTTCTAGTGGTGAATGAGGATGGTGACCTTTCACTAGGACTATAAAGGATTAATTAATGGGTTTTCTCTGCCTTAATAATCATAAGTCATTGTGGCTGTGAGCCAATATGGCACGGCCCACTGGAGGCCCTGTGCTGCGCTCTGCCTTCTCCTCCCCGGTCAGATTCCACCTTCCTAAGTCCTTTTCACAATGTCTTGTTTCCTTGTTCCCACCTCCTGCCCAATCGCTATCTGCCATGTCACGCAGACTGCCCCCTAAGGCCTACCTATGTCCTGGCCCTATATAGCCTTTATCTCATCCCATCTGGATCTCTCCCCCACACACACATCCAAACCCCCATCCCACCACAAGCCCTAAGAAGCTCCACCTCTCTCCTTTCCTGCAGTCTTCCTCATACCTGCAGTTGAGTCCTCTTCTATCTTTCCTGTCTCTTTACTCTGCTGAAAACCCTAACACTAATATACATGGAAAGATGTATATGGAAAAAGCACTGCTCCAAAGACAAATGTAGCAGTCAGTCCCAGAGCAACCCCTTCTTAAGTACACTTGCTCATATTGAGAGCCCATCATATGCAGTATGGACTGATATTTTGTATTTACAGAGTGAGGGTAAGAATATGACAATTTGGCTGAGGAGATAGCTCAGCGGTCTAACTGCCTGCCTACGCAAGCACAAGGTTCTGGGTCAACCCTCAGTACTGCATGCTGTGCTGGCCCTGCCCCAAACATGCTGAGCCAGCTACCATGACCAGGTATGGTGGCCTGTCTTTCCAGATATAGGGCACCTGAAACAACAGGAGCACTACAAGTCTGTTCTGCACAGTGGGATCCTGTACCAAACACATAAGACAAAAAAAAAAAAAAAAATGTGACAATATATTTTGTAAGTTCATAAGAAGCTTTGTAAGTAGTTCTCTGTTCACTTGAAATGTTTGCTCAGGAGAAAATCAGATCTGTCACAGATGTGGCCTCATGTGCAGAGGAGAAAGAACACAGAGGGAGCTAGAGGTGCTTGGTCCAGGACAGCTCCTCCAGCCCCTCCAGTGCAGAACAGAGAAGGAAAGAAGCCAGCTGAGCATCAAAACCCCAAAAAGTGATGCTCAAAACAGAGAAATCCATTTGAAAAACAGAGTAAATGTTCAGAGTCTCTGTCTTCTCCTGTGGTTTAGACCATAGCATTTGATTTCCCAATCATTATGCCGCAAACACAGGACATTTTTCTTGGTTTTGCCCAATTTGTAATCCCAAAGTTGTGGGAATAATAGAGTAACTGTTATGCTAGGCTTTTCAGGTGCTTACACATGAATTAATTTAAGAATATAAAGGGAAAAGAAAATAAATATACATGTAATTTGCATTAATCAAGGCATTGTTCTAGTGTCATTGATTATTCTCTAATGTATCAATCACCAATTATTTCCTGCTTGCCATCTAGAAAAGCTGATTTCTTGAAAGTGTAGCACATATACTGAGTCTACCAGCCCACCAAAGCAGAAAATAGGGCTTCTAGGGTATGTGAGCCATAGCAGGGGGGCTTCCAGATCCAATGAAGACCTGTTCTTGCCTAAATAATACCTGACTAGTGTCCCAACTTGTTGCACCAGGGTTCAGTTATATGTTTGCCAATATCTCAGGAATTTCTATACCCAACTACTCTTGAAAATAAAGTAGTTAACTAAGAAGAAATGAAGATGATTTGATAATTTCCATATATATGATATATATGAATATCCACATAAACATCACAAAGTCTGTATGCTTCTAAACACTAAACACTTTAAAATTAAAATATTAATGTTAAATATACAATAAAGTAATTATACCAGGTTTTGGGATGCCTATTCAATCCATATTCAACATTAAATAAACAGAAAGAGCTCAACCATGTCAACTATACTGTGAGAAATGTAGTAATACATCCTTCCCTCTTTATGAAAATGGAAGTAAGGAAGAGGATAAGAAGGAGGGGTGAGGAAGCGAGACCAAGCCATCCTGCACAAGTCTTTCTTTGGCTTTATTTACTCTGTTATGATCTCTCTTGCAGCTATTCAACATTTTAGAATATTTCTGTGTTATAAGTAATCTAGGCTTGTGTGTAGTCAGCACCAAGGAATATAGCACCCTACAGTTCACACGTATTCAAGCTTTTTCAACATTTAACAGCATATGAAGAAAAATTCCAGTGATTAAAAAGGATACTTCACACAGTATCTATATTTAAGCATTTTTACAATAAATACTTATTAACACCTTAGTATTCGCCAAGCACTTCTCCACCAGCTGAGGATGGAGCTATGAACAAAAAAATACCCTTGTGCTAATGCAGCTTGAGGCTTAGTTTAGGATTTAGCTGTTCTCTGTTGTCTGTAAAAAAATTTCCCCAAAACTCCACAGAAAAAGTGAGGATCTGTGTAATGCTTGGGAGGCTTAGCAGTGTCAGATCCAACCTACCCACAAAGCAGCAGGTCCATATTCCATGAGCCATCAGGGATCCTCGAATGGTTCCCGACCCTCCTTTCCTGTCACTCCACAGGACACTCACACTAAACCACAGATTTTCCTAAGTTTTCATTTTCTCTGTTTCACAAATTATTATCACATCATGAAAGCATAAGACCTTGGCTTTGTTCATGAAATCAGTTGCTATTGAAGGAAGAATGAAATTGCAAACAGTAGTGAGCATGGCTCTGATTCATTTTGTGCATAGTAACTCTAAAATATGTTGCCAATGGTCATTGTTGGATCCTTTCATTCCATTTATCTTGGGCCACAATATCATATCTAAGTTACTAATCACATTATTGGTAAGATTCTCCTAGATGTAAATATCCCCTAAACACACTCCCAGTAGACTTACCTTTTACCTGAACATAGAATTTATTCAAAGATGTTGGCAAGACTCCAAGGATAAACCCACACTGTCTTTGTGATAAAATTCTGTGGCTCCAGCAAGCCACTCTCTCTAGGCTGCAGAGACAGACACACAGGGACAAACAGTAGGACTTGGGATGTCAAGGGTCACTTATGATGGGGAAAAGTATCCTCAATGATTCGTATACCTTCTTCGCCAAACAAATTTCTATTCAAAAATCAAAGAAAAGAATTTGGAGCAGTTGGAAGAAAGCCTTTGAATTCTGTTCAGCTAATTTCCTAAAATAATAGCTGATGCTGTATCATGTTTGTTTGGTCCCTAAAACACAAAGCCACACAACTTGTTTCTATTTTTAGGGGTTTTCATATAAAAGATACTTAAATGAGGAGTTACTGCCTTGTTTCACTGAACAGAGAAAAATGGATACAGGCTTTTAACTTTTTTTTCATGAAAAGGAAAGTATTTTTCAATACAGAATACTTCAGAGTATAATAGAAAGGAAATGAGCAGAAGCCTTAAACTGCTGCCTCTTTTTCTGTAGACACACTCACAAATGAACATGGCATTCAGTGCATTTTACAATGGTGAAACAGAAGAATACTGTGCTCTACACAGTCTGTCTCATTTCCAAAGACAGAAATGTCCTGTAAAATGAGTTTAAAGAAATAAAATTTTGTAGAAGTGAGACGGCAGGGAAAATCAGGGCACAAACTATGACCCCCTCTAAGTCTCTGTAATGTGAAGAAGACATAAGACAAACAAAGAAAAATTAAAATAAACCTAGAACAAATCTTTTGGCTAGCAACCTGTCTAAAGAGTAAAAATATTTGAACAAGCTGTATTAACATTTATCTTGATAGCTGGTGCTTTCCAAAGGACTTGTAAATGAACAAAAGTAAAAATATCATAAATAATAAGATGGGAAAAATGAAAGAATGGAGAACACATAGGGGGAATGTTAAGTACCGTTTCCAGCTATACATTATGTACAACCTCACTCTCAAAACTCTCAGGTAATAATTTTAAGCCCATATGTTTTGGTGTTTTCATTAGAATAAAAACCAGCTTTTTACCTTTTTCGATGGGAAAGACCTTTAGAGTTTCCTTAAGCTCAATCAGCTACCGCTATGACTCCTTGGGGCCCCTTACTGTGCATGGTTAACCTACAAATGTCGGTTTGATGAAAATTAAATGGCAAGCGAGGGGATTGCTTGGACGGCTCTCACCTTCAATTGAGCTCCCTACAAACAGTCTGCACTTGAATTACCAGAGATGGATTTTAATGTATCTGAAAAAGAAATTTCCATGTACAAAATTTTTTTTTTATTTTAAAAATTATTTCAGTTTTTTACCTTCCTTGTGGAAAGCTGTTATAGGCTTTGTCTTAATTATATTCTTTTCCTATTGCTTTGTAACAAATTACCATTAACTGTTGGTTAAAATCCCACCTATGTTTACCTTGTTGTTCCTGCGCCATGTGGTTGAGCACCATCCACAAAGTTCTGACTCATATTTCATCCATGTTTCTAAATAATCAGCAGACAAATGTTTCCGTAAGGAAGTGATCGCTGAATTGTCAGAGAAAGGACTAAGTGGCCAGATAGGGGTTGATGGGTATCTACAGAAAAACATAAGAGACAGGTGTGTGACTTGGAAGGGACTCTGCAAATGAACCAAAGAAAGCCTCACATTCTGTGTAGACAGATACTATCACCTATTGTGCAGATCCAGCGCCGGTCACCTGCTCTTCTAGATATTTCCAAGGCATGCTACAGCTGCTTTCAATTGAATGATCTAAAACTCCACCTTAAAATATTTTTACACAATTGTTTGCATGCTAATCTAAAAAGTCAATCCTTTCCAACATACATTTGAATACTTACACATAATGTTTATAACCAACATTAGAAAATCACAATGAGCTTCCTATTCAACTCTGCCCAGGCAAAAACAAGTACATTAACCAAGTATATCCTGATCTCTTAACAATGGGCCATGATCAGAGCCTCAGGGAAAAAAAAACATTTTATGAGAAGCAATTAGACAATTCAGTCATTCCTAAAAAAAATTAGATTTGGGGGCCAAAGAAATGAGTAAATCAAAGATCAGAAATCTTTATGTCAGAAACTGAGGGTAGGGGTGTGTGAGGGGGTGAGTGTGTGTGTGTCTGTGAACTCCACCTTCTGCGGCTGTTCCTACTCCTACACAGTTCCCTCTGCCCTTGTGGAGAGGGCAATTGTCACTGTTGAGAAGTACAAAGGTAGGTGGGGAGTTTTTGTTTTGTTTTGTCTTTACAGGTCAGCCATTTCACATGATTTCCTTCTTGCAGAATGGTTCTGTGGTGAACATTTAGAGTTCAAGATGGAAATCCAATTAAAATTAGTCTTGTGCAACAGATATGTTTTTGGCAGGGCTTTTGTCTCAAAACCATGTGGGGAGGAGCAAAAAGAAAAAAGAAAATTTGTTTATGAAGAATCCAGAGAAAATGTTGCCAGTGTGAAAAATGAAAATAAGAAACAATGCAGAAATTAAGATCTAAAGACATTCTCATATGTGAAAGTTAATAAAAGCTTGGCATAAATGTAGAATGATGACCACAAAAGCTGGAAAAGGTCTGTGTTTGCATGGGAGAGGGTAAGTTATAAGGGTTGGGTTGCATTAATATAAACTGCATATAGGTATGGAAATAGCATAGTAAACTTTACTAATGTGCAGCTGGCCAGACAGCCCAGTGGATTAAAGCACCTGCTTAGACAGACAGGAGCTGAGGGTTCAATCTCCAGCCTGCCATGCTGGCCCTGCCCCCAGGGTGTGTTGAGTTTTGACTAGACACACCAAAGAAATCCACTCAAGTGGAAGTGGAGGTGAGGAGATGGATACTGAGTTGACATGAGCTCCAGTAGAAGATCTTGGGGCAGAATTCAGTATTCATTTATTTCACAGTGATGCCATGCAACACCTGTGAAAGAAGAGAAAAGCCAGGGAGATAGCTCAGTGGCCTAAGTGCCTGCAAGCACAAGGTCCTGAGTACAATCCCCAGTACAGGAAAAAGGTAGCCAAGAAGAGAAAATAGAAAATGGAAAGGAAGAAAACTATGAAAGATGTATTACCTTGAATTCATGACCTGGAGCCCATGGAACTTACTCATACTTGACTATTGGAGAGCACTGTACAGCACTGAGCTCAGATCCATCCCACTGGGGAGCTCAGGGACTTGGTGCAGCTACACGCCAATTGCTCAACATTACTGTTTCTATTTTGCTAAAAATGGAAATAATTTCTTGATAGATTCAATTCAGGAAGGAAGGAAATCCACATCCATTTTTGTCCCTCAGGCAGAAACTGGCAGGTGGATGTGGAGACAAGCTTCAAAGAAATGAGACAGAGCTGTGTGGCAGGGCAGCAGCGACCCAGCAGCCAGCAGCTATGCCTGCAGTGCGTCTCCCCGGCTCTCAGGAACTGCACGTCCCCACTCTCTGTTGCTCTCCATTTAGTGACTGCATGGGAGCTTGGTATGGTCTTCTGTGGAAGAATGCATGCCAGGAAAAACAAAGCAACTTTCCACCTGTCTTCCTTTCCTTCCATCCTTCATTCGCTTTCTATAGAATTTTAGGGCATGTGGTCCATAACCAGTAGTTACTGAGCAGTCCTCTGTTCAACAGTCACTTATATCCAATCATGGTATCATGACTTTAATCCTGAATATCTTCCAGAAACTTCACCTGTCAACATCATAGTCAGCTTCTCAATCTCTTAATACCTCAAAATTGGAATTGAATTCCAACACATAAACCTTAGAGGACACAGCCAAACCACACCCAAGTCATATTCAAAAGGACACCAGGCGCTATTGCTTATCCCCAGCCACCTTAAAAAAAATGTTCTAAAACATGACCCAGAATAAGTTTTGACACTCACTTGATATTTCCTTTGTAAAATATTCCTAAGTTCACACAATTCACATGCATCATGATTAAAAATGTGAAATCTCAGAAAATTTTGCTCTCCTGAAACATTCTACTAACTGCAGGCTCTGAAGGCCTCTCCCAGGGAAAAGGAGTGGGAAATTGCCTAAAATAAATGTGGAAAGACAAGAGAGAGACAGCAGAGACCCTGACCTCTGGGAGCCTGTAAGCAGATTTAAAGATAATTTTATAGATACAACTTGATATTTCTAAAGACTGCATAGCTTTTTCAAAAACTTATAGCCAGTCATCATGAAGCTATATGAAATCAAAATGTATAATGCTCAAAGGTAAACATACTAATATTAAGATGTTACTTTTCAAAAAATCTCATTAGTATATAGTCTTTCTCCTAAGTCCCAAGAAATTCTCTCATTTTAGGGGATTAAAAAAATCTAAGGGCAGGGGTAATAGCTCAGAGGACTAAGCACCCACTTAGGCAAGTCCCACTTAGGCAGGGACCAGAGTTTGATCCCTGGCACCACCTGCTGCACCAGCCCTGCCCCCAGAATGCGCTGAGCTGGCAACAGAGTCTGGGTGAAGTGGTGTGCACCTGCAATCTCAGTGCTAGGGAGGCTGAAAGCAGGAAGCTCACTATGAGTCGGAGCTGCATAGTGAGACTGTGACCCAAATACATTTTTTTAAATGGTTACAATTCACCATCTTACATTTGTTTCAACACTTTAACCAAGGTACATTATAGGGAATTTTGAGAGAATTTGTTGATGTATTATTATTCTAATCTGGGCACGCTCATAGCACAAGAGGTAAAAACTAGAAGTTAATATAAGCAGCTATATGTTTTTTACATGCATGTCACAGAAATCTGAAGAATGAAGCCTTTTTAAAAAGCAAAATATTACTATGCTAACTCCAAAACAATGGAACATACGAAAGTGTAACTGAATCTCAGGTTTGGCAAACTGGCCTGGCCGTGGCTACAAAATCCAGAAGGCAAAACTGTCTGCAGCAGCAGCAGTGGCCCTGACAAGAGCAAGTGAAGATGGAACAAGGAAGCACGGTCCTGTTTGCACAATGAAGCAGTGTCCCCGCTAACAGCAGGGTCTGAGACTCAGCGCAAACTCGAGTCAAAGACCAGATTGTCACCTTCCCTAGGTGAAATGCTTGGCCTGAGGGCCCTAGATGAGCATTTTATCATACTTAGGACTTACCTCATCTCAGAAAAAAAAACATAAAATTCTCACTTATTTATTTCACTTCAGCCCTAAAGATAGGAGTTTATGGGATGGGAATCAGGAGATGAAGGGAGGGGAGAGAAAGGGAATTTTAAAAGGCATTACCATGTGCTACGCCACATGCCCACTCCATATGAGGAATGCAAACATTATGTACTACAAACAAGTACTAATAAAAAATTATACTGACACATAGATAGATATCATATATCATCTAAAATGATATGAAATGGGAAAACATATACAGACCTTTTGATAAACAGTGATTTCCACTTGACAATGAACTCAGTAGTTGCTCAACAATAAATGCTTGAAGTTTTGCATAACTGTTCACACATGAATGGTTCTAGGTGGACATTTTAAAGCCTAGGCCAAGGTGACCTAAGGCATTCAATACCAAACATGATATTAGAAAAAAACCTCAGTAAGAACCAATTTAACATTGTAATATAATTTAAAGGTATTTGATTTCAAAGGTATGTTTGAGGGAGTCATTCTTAAGAATCATTAAACTTACCAATCAAGTCTTAGAGTGTAATAAAAACTGAAGGTTCAGCTAATAAGATTGTCAAAACACCTATGAATTTTGGAAATTCAGACTACAATCTATCAATACTTACATTTTATTGAGGTATTGTCAATCTACTCCAGAACATATTTAAAATATTCTCCCCATTTTAAATTTTACAGTTTTCAGTGGTGTGCAAGGTAATTATGAAAGATTATGCAAATTTTATGCTAGTCTTTTGTATACCATTATACAAGTCAGATCAGTCCCCTAATTAACAAATGCTCAGGTAATCGGAAGGCTTATCTCTCTTCGCTCAATTTAAACCAAAAGAGTTTCTCCAATGAATTTATTGATAAGAAAGTACTACAAGCTCCCAGAAAATGTAAGAAAACTCACTAAATCATTACTCATACCCAAATTTCCTTAATGTTTGCTAGCTCTGCTTCGTAGCTTTATGCCAAACTTTATTACTCTCCTTCAGGTTCTCTGATTCATTGCGTATCTTTATCACACTTGCCAATTCATTCTTTCTCCACTGTAACTCTAACATTATGCTGCAGCCATCACCACCCTAAATAAGAAACACTAATGAAGGATCAGAGAGTCAGGAGATGGACATCAAGAATGGACAGATAATGAGAAATAGAAACAAACACAAAGGTACAGAGGATCCCAAGAAACCCGAGCCAGGCATACCAAGAGCAAAGAAGTAGCTGCTTCTCTGATCATCAAGACCGTATGGATATTAACACCTTACATCTTGATGCATGCGTGCAATCCTTCCTATGGAGGTCAGGTAATGAAGTGCCTTGTTCATTGCAGTGCTCATCCACACGCAGCCTCTGACTTTCACTTTCTGGTATGCACTCTCTTACCCCTCCCTTGCCAAAATGTCATTCTAAGCTTCTCAAGGCATGGCAAGGTTTCAGTTAAATAAGCTTATCCTGTATTCGGCAAGCCAGCATGGTAGATGCATGGATGCAGTAAATCCATGACACGTACATAAAATGTGTTTAAATTAAATGATGTGTGCTTTTTATGTATACATGCAAGATCTTACCAGTGACGCAAATTCCATTTTTGCCGGGACACTTTTGTGACAAGTGTGTGCCACCACCATGATGATGGGCCACTGTGATCCGCTTCTGTGAGCACAGCTGACAGTGAGCCTCAGGCTCTCTGAGTGAGTTGTGGTGCTACTAAGGCTGTGATTTCCAGTGCTGACCCTAGAAAATACTGAGTGTATCTAATATGTGAGAAACAGGATTCTGGCAAGTACTTTTGGCCTGCAGACTCCTTAACTGGCCAAATACTTTTAGATGTATAGGGTGGTCTGAGACTTTTCTTTTTCTTTTCTTTTAATGTTGCTGGAGAATTAAACTCAGAGCCTTATGCATGTTAGGCAAGAGCTCTACCACTGAGCCACATCCCCAGCCCGACACTCTTCTTTCGCAATACTTACCCTCCTCCCTTTTGAGGATCAGATCTGCATTAAGGTCTGGTAGATTCATTCATCACCTACTGCATTCTCTGGCTCCATCCCATCTTCCTTTTCAGGCACTTCCTCTCAATGAATCCTTATACTTAATGTTATCATAACATCTGCTTCTCCGAAAACTCAAACTCACATTAGGGATACTGAGAAACGTGAACTTAGGGTGAGTTCATTCATTGCACAACAGACAAAGAGATAAGTGGGGCAGGGTAACCTCTTCCACAAGACAAAGCATGAAGCTTTCACTAGTGGTTACTGGAAAAAAGTTCAATCAGGAAAGCATGTCCACTTGGTGAGAAATCATCAGAGTTCCAATGATGAAGGGATTTTGGATGTATGGGGGAGCTATTAATGCAATTACTTTGGAACTGACTGATTACTCCTCATTTGTGTTACAGGCCTACGGAGAAATAATGAGACGCTAGAGACAAGAGTTACTACATGACACATAGCAAGAAGCTAAAGACCTGAAGAAAGAGTGACAGGGTTTTGAATTTCAATCAAGATTGACCCATTTTGTTAAAATCATGACTCTGGTTATAAAATGTAGAGTGGTAAGACATGGGTTAAAGACTTATTGATAAATGGTGCTGAAGATGTCGCCTCAGTAGATGTCCCCAAACCATCAGAACTTACAAAGGATCCCCCTTCCAAAATAAGAGCTAGTATTTTTCCTGTCCTGAAAGACACTTCAGAGTCATTCCCCAAAAGGCTTGGGCATATATGTTTGCTCAACTACTTCCCCAAACTGTTCATTAAGGCTGCCATGAGTGCTGCAGAAGAGAAGGGCCAGTATGCATCACTCTGTGGTCAAGGAATGTCAGTCAGAGAGCTGGCCTCATCTTGTACCTAGGAGATGGGATCAGGGCACAGAATGTGACCATCAAAGGCCAGAACACTAACTACTCTGACAACTGATGAGGTCAGAGAAAGACGGAAGTGGCTTGATGTGCAGGGTATAGTGGAGATGACTGTAGCACAAGGTAGTGCCGCTAAGGGTAAAACAAAAAGCCAATCGAAGTACAGTTTGAAATCAGTACAATTTTATAAAATCTTCTAAAATAAGTCAGTGAATCTATCTTGAAAAATAAAAGGGGTAGGAGGGCCAGCGAGATAGCTCAATGGACTAGCAAGCTGCTTAGGCAAGTACAGGATCCAGGTTCAACCCCTACCACTACATGCCATGCTGGCCCCACCCCTTAGGTGTGCTGAACTGGCTAACCAAGCTGAGCATGGTGGCGCACATCTGTAATCCCAGTACTAGGGAGGCTGTGACAGGAGGATCACTATGAGTCCAAACTACACAGTGAGACCCTGCACTAAACTAGTAAATAAAAGATTTTTTGAAGATCTAGAACAAAAGAGCAAGTGGGAACATATAAAATTGCATTCTACTGACAAATATATTAAAGTAAAATCAATACTTTATTGCAAATGATATGAGGAGGTTAAATGCCAGAGTTCATATGCAGCATTTTCCATCATTTTTCCTTTTAATCCTTCCATACAAATCCTTGAGTTCTTGGTGAATGACCAGTGATTGGCTTACCCAGTTAGACATCCCAGTGTTTGTGTCTGTGCCAGCCATGATGTAGTTGTAAGGACAACAGATGAGTGATTTCTTGGGTGCTTGGCTGTCAACCACTGATGCAAGGAAGACATTCTTTAAAGTCAGGTGGCTCAAGAAATACATGTTTTTTTAATTCTGATTAGCAAAACCTTTTAACAGAACTCACATCCACAGGACTAGATGCTGCAACTCACTCTTAATGTGCTTATAGACCTATGTGCACTATCACATCATTGCAATGTAGCCCAAATAAATGTAAGATGCCAGGATATCTGGCAGAGTGTCACACTGACCTGCTGCAGCTAGAGGACATCATCTTCACCAGATAAGATGAACATCTGTATGTTAGAGGCTTCAATAAAACATGTTTCCAGTGGAGGGGAGATAAAACCTACCTACAGATTTTCAGGAACTGCCTACTTAAGCAAAGATCTTATGGATCTTCTTGCCAGAGAACCCCAGGGCATTATTTCCAAATGTAAAAGACAAATTGCCTGATCTTTCAGTACCTATCACAGAGAAAGAAACACAGCTCTAGTAGGTCTCCGTGAACTCTTGAGATGAAACAGTCCACACACTGTGCCATACAACACATGTGCTAACACAGAAACTTGCTGCTCCTGAGTGGACCTCAGTGCAAAAGTGCTCAATTACTGCAAAAAGTCCTCCAGTGTGAGCCATGCAGCCCAGTAGACACTATAGTAGTATTGGTTGGAAAAGATGTGGTGCGGAATTTTGGGCACACTCCACTGGGATAATAATTCTGATCTAAGATTTTCCATTATGGCAAAATTTGTGTTGTTTTTATGAAATGGCTTCTGGCAGGTTACTAGGCTCTGTTTTGGAGAACTCTCATGGCCACTACAGTTCGGTGATTGCACATCTAAATCTGTTCCCTGTAAGTTGGACTACGTTGCAAAGAACAATTTGCAAAATAGAATGGGACCAATACCAGCCCTTTATAAGAAATAAATATTGTATCCATAATGGACCTGACAAAAGTAAATGTGTGGTCCAAAGAAATGCCCACGTCACTCAGCACATTGTGCCAGCATCATTCCCCAGCCTGGATCTAAGACAGTATAATACATAATGGGCACCATAAAGTCAGCTTGCAAAAGAAAAAGCTGAATATTTAGTTTAGCCATTTCAAATTGGTAGATGCATCAAAGCCAAAAATGAACACTAGCTGGATTCCAATTGAGATCTCAAACTGACACTAACGGAAAGGGAAAATATTCTTTATAGGCAGCAATGTGAGTGGTGAACCTGAACATCCACTTCCTGGAGAAAACAAAGATGCTGCATGAGAAGTAGAGTTTCCCTAGAAGGGGACAGTTCCGTGAGCATCGACTCAGATGTCTAAAGCAAACCCAGAAAACTAGAGACGTAGAAGTGAAGGGCACAGAGCACTCACAGGGAGATAGGAAGGGGTGTGGCTGACAGTCTACTTGATGCCATCCAGCCTAGAGAAAACTCTGAATGAGCAAGAAGAAAAAAATCTCCGGGCCAGTTGATCAGATGTATCCTTCCTCACTGCCTCTCTGAATTGGCCCAAGGCCAGACCCCACTGACTCCTTTTAACAGAGCCAGTATAGCTACTGCGGACTCAAGACATCTCTGCTAGCCATGCAGACTAGAGCTTGGTATCCAGCTGGGCTGATTTAAACTTCATCAAAATTAAAAGTGCTGTTCTGAAAGATATGAAATTGAAAAAGAAATCCACAGAATAATAGTAAACATTCTCAATCCATGTATCTGATGAAGGAACTTGATACAGAAAAATACAAAGGAATTTTTAAACTGTCAATAAGAACTTATCCCAAAGAGCTGGTGAGATAGCTCAGCAGACTAAGTGCCTGCTTTGGCAAGGGCAGAGGCCAGGGTTCCATCCCCTGGTCTCCATACCATGCTGGTCCTCCCCTCCCCCCCTCAGGCCTCACTGAGCCAGGGACCGAGCATGGGCATGGTGGTGCATGCCTGTATTCCCAGCACTGGAGAGCTGCAAGCAGGGGGATCATTATGAGTCTGAGCTGCATAGTGAGAGCCTGGACACCATACATAAGTAGTCACTGCATACAGTGCAGTCTGCACGTGAAGTCATGGAAGAAGCCCACCAGTGGTTAGCAGGGTAAGAGACACAGACATGGAAGCTGTATAGGACATGAGCAAATTCTTCCCAATAAGATATTGTGATTATGTATGTCTGTCCAGACTCACAAAATTATACCCACTCACTGATGTAGACTGTGTAAATAATAATGTTTTCTTAAATTGCAACACTATAAAACTGGCAAAAATTTATTACTATGCAATTTGAAGAGAATAGGTCAAATTTTTATATTTGATGTAGTATGGTAGGATAAGTAAGATAAATGCAAAACTATTTAGTTATTTTTTACTGCTTGAACTCTTTACAGAAAAATAATTCCTTTCTATATTAACAGTATATCAGAAAATAATAAATATTTTACTGCCTGTGCCTAGTTTGTCAAAAGAAAAACTACCTGAAAGAAAACATATAGAAATCTTATTTAAAATGTAAGGCTCTGGGACTCATGACATGGCACAAAAATAAAATTCAGGGCACAGATCTGGAACACCATCAGTGTTTAAAGGGAGATGCACTTACCACTATCATTTATATGCCTGCACTTAAAGAAGGGTTACCTTGCTTTCACTTCTGAACTGTAGACAGTGACAATATCAAATTAACCCTCATACCAGGGAAAGAACCTTCCATTTGATTTGGGGCTGGGGAGACAATGCAGTGGGGTAAGTACTTGCCTAGCAAGTGCAAGGTCCTGAGTTAGATCCCCAGTGCCACAAAGAGAGAACTGTAGACAGTGACAATATCAAATTAACCCTCATACCAGGGAAAGAACCTTCCATTTGATTTGGGGCTGGGGAGACAATGTAGTGGGGTAAGTACTTGCCTAGCAAGTACAAGGTCCTGAGTTAGATTCCCAGTGCCACAAAGAGAGAATCCTTCAGATTAACCCTGATGCCAGGAAAAAAAAAAAAAAAAAAAAAAAAAAAAAAAAAAAAAAAAAAAAAAAAAAAAAAAAAAAAAAAAAAAAAAAAAAAAAAAAAAAAAAAAAAAAAAAAAAAAAGAATTCTGCACATCTACATTTGCATTTGAGAATTCTACTTTGTCTCCATGAAAATATAATCTGACTGGAAAATAAGCCCTAGTTGTCATTACCATGGCTAAAATCATGTGATTGTATCTCACTACTAAAATTAATTCAAAGAACCAGCTTTTTGTTTTGTGGATTCGTTGAACTGTTTTTTTCATCTCAATTGAATTAATTTCTCCTCTAATCTTTATGATTTCTTCCCGTCTTTGCGCTCTGGGTTTTGTTTGCTCTTCTTTTTCTAGTTGTCGGAGGTGCAACATTAAGGTGCTAATTTGTTCCCTTTCCATTTTCCTAATGTGTGAGTTTATAGCTATTATTTTCCCTCTAAGGACTGCTTTCATCGCATCCCATAAATTCCGGTAAGTTG
>PVKA01024635.1:0-33967 GCA_004027165.1 Ctenomys sociabilis | reverse complement strand
TTCAACAAATGGTACCTCTCCACTGCCATCAGGCCATGGGAAGTCATCTGCTTCTCTTTGTCCTGGCACTCCCTAGCCCAATGAACCCCACCTCCAGTGATCCTGTCTCAGATGCATCCATGTCCCTCCCATGTCACTGCTCACACTCCATTTCACTGCAACCATGGGCTCCTGCAGAAGCCCTTTAACCTGCAGACCCCTGCTACCCCTAGTCTCCCTCCATAGCCAGAATGGCCTTTAGCAAGCTCCAACTTGACCACAACAACCTTTTCAGAACTTCCTACCAACTTAGGATAAGACCCCCAACCCTTAATGAGCTGAATGAGGTTCTCCAGGGCACGGAAGCCCAGTGGTCAGCAGCCCAAGCATGAGGTCCCCAGCCCTGTGTCTGAATGGTTCTGAGTTAGCCTGATTGAGATCAGAGTGAAATTTCAGTTACCCACCACGCTGAGACAAGGACCTCGCAGCAAGCCAGATCTCCTGAAAGACGGCCTCCAGATTCCAGAGCCTGCATGAATGGCAGAGGGGAGCACATTGCTCCTTTGACTCACAACTGGGGTTACAGCCCTCCCCACAGAGCAGGCTGCCAGGGGAGCTGCTTATGGGTCTGCGTGAGGCACCTGCAAGCGTCAGTTGCCTCTGGTTTCGGTGCCTTCAGGCTGAGGCTGAGCGTCCCTCTTTCCACTTTTGCTGCTCCAGCTGGCTACTGATCTTGGACTGTTGTAGCTTCAAAATGGATGAGCGGTCAGGAACGTGAAAGGAGAAAAGACAGAAGATAAGTGAGTCTGGGAGCAAAGTGAACCTAGCTGATTTTAAAGGAGGCCCAGGAAGGGACTTGGGCTTGGTTGTGTCTGTTCTCCCTGCTGGACCTCACTCAGGCCCACGTTGTCAGCTGCTGCAGGCTGCCTCTGGTCTCGTCACTCACAGGAACCACTTTGAGAAGGTGTCCTAAGCGCAGCTTTCTCTGCTCCTGAACCTTTACCTTCAGCCTGCTATTCAGCCTGTCCCGTCGGGCTGCTCACCACTCCTGAGAATTTCCAGATGAGGTAACTTAGGACCTGTCACAGCAGGGCACACGTGGATTGGAATTACAGTGGTCCCTCACTATTTGGCAGTTTGACTTTCACGGACTCATTGTTTCACAGGCTTTCAAAAAAAATATTGAACTAAATTATTTATTTCGAATTTTTTACTTTATCACAGAATTTTGTAGTGCCATATGGTATATGTTTGTTATTAAAATTATGTAAGTTTACAAGTTTAGAATAGGAGCATTAGAAGTGTTTTTAAAAGTGTGGGGAAGGGTTTAGAAAGCCTTAAAATATATATAAATATTAAAATAAATATAATGTCGCTACTTCACCGATTTTCACTTATCGCGGGGTGTCTGGCACGAAATCTCTGCGGTAAGCGGGGGCCCACCGTGACGTCATCTGAGAGCTCCTCCAATGGGCCGGTTCCAGAGTCTCTGTGCCTCCTGTCTCCCCTTCTCCCTGCATATCACCCTCAACCTTGGTCTCAGTCAGGCGTTGTTTTTAGCTGGGTACATTGGGGAGTGTGGAAAGCCTTAGAGGAACAGAGAAGGAGGTGGCATGGCTTGGGGATTAAAGACAAGAGAAACGGGCTCCTTTCCTGGATGGAGTGTCTAGAGGCACCCCTTGGACTTTTGTCCAGAAAACCCTTATTGATCTTTCTGGGACATTTACCTAATGACCAAGAGTTATGGACTTTTTTTTGAACTGGAATCCCACAGCATTACAATAGATCATGTAAGAAGTTTTATGGCCTCACTTCTGGGAACTGGAAACACAAAGCCAGAAAAGGTCACGTGGTCTGGAAAGGCAGCTTTGCTTGTCCCTGACCTCGCGGGCTCCCCCTTCTTCTTCCCTGATTCACAGCTTGCCAGGCTCCCTAAATCACCAGCTGCTGGGCTGCCAGGCTCTGAAGCTTTTCACCCCTTGTGGTTTCTGCTTGCTCCCCCTTGGGAGCTCCCCTTTGAACCTTTCTCCACGACTCCTTTGTCTTTTTGTTTTTCATTTTTAATGCACATAACTGACTTTAATCACTTTCACTTCCTTCACTCCCTTTGCCTTGCTGCTGTCCAGGAATTTCGTGTCTTTTGCTTCAACGTGTATAATATATTCTGCCCACCCCATTCCTCTATCATCAGTCTCCCCCTATGCATTTGTCCCCTTCCTCTCATCCAGTAATAATCTCCCTTCTACTTCTGTGTCATCTGTGTTCCATTCCAAATATTAGGGAAACGTTTGACATTTGGCTTTCTGAGTCCAAGACACTGTTCTCACTTTCTTTCCACTTCTGGGCCAACTCCAGCACCGCATCTTTAGAAATCACGCCATCTTCAAAAGCCTGTTAGTGGATATGTGCTTAACTTGTCATAGGTATCAGTAAATAGAAGAGGGAAGGGAGGGAGGAAGGAATAAAGGAGGGGATGAAGAAAGGAAGGAAGGGAACAAGGAAGAATGCGGCTGCTTAGTGGTGCTTAGTGGAAGGCAGCAAGGAGAGAGGCCGGCGGGCTAAGGCTTTGCCCTGTAGCTCCTCCTGCAGCATTGGGGTGGCCACGGGGGTGGGAGAGGAAGCTGTTTCTGTCTTAAGCCCACAGGCTCGCAGGCCAGACCCTGGTGCCCAGCCTGGCCTATGTGTGGCATGGAGCCCTGGCTGCTGGTGGGTGGGTCTTCCTCTGGGAGCTGCAGCCTTCCTGGAACCTTGGGAGTAAAGCCCAGGGCAGCCACAGTTGTTCACAGTGAGGTACAACTTGTGCTCCTCAGCCTTAGTCACTTGCAATCTCACGGTGTTAACCTCTTTTCATCCTTAATTCCACCCCTGTAAAATGGAGATAAACATACCTATGAGTTTTAATAGGAGTATCTCAAGAGCTGGCATGCAGCCTGTTAGCAGTGTGCAGTGCCTCAGGGCTTTCTTCTCCTCCTCCACCATTGATTCTCAGTGACGCGTCTCCCAGTTCAAGCCTCATCTGACTTCAGCTTTGGCCTCCTTCTCTGGGGCTCCTGGGTCCTCAGCCTCAGGCCTAGCCCTGCCCTGGCTCCTGCTTCTAGCTCCAAGGCTTATGCTGGCCTGGACGCCCCTTGCAGACCCAGCTTCCTGACCTCACCCCCTACCCTTATTCCCAACAATCCAGAGAACAATGTCCTGAGGGCTCCAGCCAGGTGAGGTTCCATGTTCTGCTAAGGGGTGCCCCCAACCTCAACAGGGTCATCCTTTTCAACACATACCCAGCCCTTGCAGCTTGCATTTGCATCACCCAAGTTCTTTCCACAGTGTGAAAGCCTATTTATGGGAGGGCATGGTGCGGCAGGTTTGCTGTTTTTTTCTTCCATGAGAATAGTGAGAACTTAACTACACATTACAACCTCCTCAGAAGACTCTTATAAATTCTAGTCCCCAGGACCATTACCAGAGACTCTGATTTCATTCATCTGGAGAGGACCTTGGATGTGAGACTTTTTAGGGTGCAGTATGGGGAACAGGACAGAGGACTTCGGTATTGAGCTACATTTCCACCCCTCTTGTAAATGTTTTATTTTGAAACAGGGTCTCACTAAGTTGTGAAGTTGCCCAGACTAAGCTCAAACTTGCCATCCTCCTGCTCCAGCCTCCCAGAGTGCTGGGATGACAGGTGTGGGCCACCGCATCTGGCTTTATTAAGATTTTTAAACAGCAGCTTCAGGAAAGTCTAATGTGCAGCTGGAGCGGAGGACTGAATGGGTGTGGGCACCTGGCTGCTGGTGCCAGGGACTTGGCTTCACTTTGGTCTTCCCAGAGGTGCCTGGCTTGGCATGGACAGCACACCAACAGATCAGGACCCAGCCCTGCCCTCTTGCCTGGAATGGCTTGATGGGCTGGCCCACATTCCCGTTTGATTTCCTGTTTCCAGGCTGCCTCTCACTAGACAATGGACTGCCCTCAAGCTGGATTCAGACTTTCATCTTCAGAACCTTTGTCCAAGCCACACACATCAGAGTGTATCCAGGACCTGTGGATCTAAGGATGTTGCCTGCCTGCCTTCTCAGTCTCTCTGCTTGTTAAGGAGCCCCTGCCTGCCTTCTAGATAGTACTTCTCTGCATCTGGACATAGTGCTCAAACCCTTATGGGCTTCATTGTCTCTTGCTGTGCATAAGTCACTGCATGCCTTGGCAGCTTGATGCAACCAGCACATATTCCAGAACTGGTTTGAGGAGTCCTGGGTATTGCTGGGGGGCAGCTGGGTGGGTGAGTCTTGCTTAGTTCGCTCCTGAGGTTGCAGCTGACATGTCAGCAGGGGGGTACAGATTTTGAAAATTTGACTGGGTTGGGGAGGTATCCTTCTCAGGGACTGAGCACACTGGTAAGTGGACAGCAGCCCAGCCAGGGGCCATGGCCTTGCTAACACACAATATCCTTTTCTCTGTGGGTCACATAGAGTAACCCTGGGGCCCTATGGGTGAGGAACCACAGGAGGAGGAGTTGTTGCTGAGGCCATTTTAGACAAAGGCCACACAAGCCCTACATAAAGGCTGGTCTGGGGACTTAGTAAGGGCAGTCTATCCCTCAAATGTTCTCTTGTTGGAACCATTAACTGACATTTTTCTTCTTTGTCTTTTAAAGACAAGATCTTGCTGGCATGCTTGGATTATAGGGGTGTACTGCCAACCCTTAACTTTCTTTCCTTCTTTCTCTCTTCTTCTTTCTTTCTTTCTTTCTTTCTTTCTTTCTTTCTTTCTTTCTTTCTTTCTTTCTTTCTTTCTTTTTCTTTCTCTCTCTCTCTCTCTCTCTCTCTCTCTCTCTCTCTCTCTCTCTTTCTCTTTCTCCCTTTCTCCATCCCTCTCTTCCTTCCTTCCCTCCCCTCTTTCTTTCTTTCTGGCAAACTGGGGACTAAACCCAGGACTTTTACACTGAGCCACATACTTGGTCCTATTAACTGATTACTTAATTAAGTGTTGAGACAGGGCCTCACTAAGTCATTAAGTTGCCCAGGCTGTGCTTGAATTTGAGACCCTCCTGCCTCACCCAGTCAGGCTGCTGGGATTCCAGGGCACCACCCGCTTGGACTCCTCAAATGTGCTGATCCTGTCCTTGTGCAGAGAACAGCAAGAGGCAGGGTTCATCTCACCTTCTGGTTGTTTTTGGAGGCTGTTGTCCCTGAGATGCTTAATACTTCATGCACTTTGCAAGCTGGGGCCGCAGAGTAAACCAGAAGTCCAGAGACCTCCACAGGAGAACTGGGTTGCCGTTGCCATGGCATTCAAAGTTAGAGTGGGGATGGGGGAGAGATGGAGAAAGGCTGCCTGGTGGGAAGAAGCGGTGGTGGTGGTCTGCCCTCCTTGGGAAGATGTGGCCAGCAGGAGGTAGCCCTCCCTGCCACGCCTCAAACTGACCTGAAGAAGCAGCTCCTGTGCTGGGAGCGCAGCATGCTCGGCTCCCTCGGACCTGTGGGATTTCCACCTTTGCTTTAGCCTGGCACGTTGAGTCCACTTGTTGTTCTAACCCTAGGGCCCCAGTTTCCTCGTCAATAAAAAGTTGGCTAGACTAAAACATTACTTATCAGGCTCTCTAAAAAAGAAAAAAACAAAACAAAACAAAACAAAGGTATTGTCTCTTTCATATTAAATCTTACAACCAACAAAGTAAATGTAATGTTTTCATCCCAGGACTATATAAAATAAACAGTATTGCAACAGCCAGCATGACCCGAGTGCTTGCCATGTTCTTAATGCTGTTCTTAAAGGTGTTGTACCATGCATCAACTAATTTAGTCTTCACAGTACAGTATCTTTCTAAAAAATCATCATTACATTTTACAGAAGAGCAAGTCAAGGCACAGAGAAGTAAAGTAACTTGCTTAAGGTCACACAGCTTGTGATTTAAACTTGCATAGGGATGTTCCAGGGCTTTGCACACAACTCCTCTGCTTGGAAGCCAGATGGTGCTTGTGGAAGAGAAGGGGGTGCTCTAGGAGAACCAATGTATTTTCTCCTTGTCTATTTTTCTGCTGTGCTCCCCATAGCACAGCTGGAGGCTCCCTGGGCTGGTAGTTGTTCCTTCTCACCCTGACAGCTGATAAGCTCCCACTGCACTGTGGCACGGGCTCTGTAGGCCTCTGCACCGGGACCACCTGTGATGCTTTATTAAGCGCAAGTGCCCAGGTCTGACCCTTCCCAGGTGCTCAGCGCCTGAATCTCCAGGTGGAGCCTGGAAATCTGGATGTTACTGATCGTGCAAGAGAGACACAGGCTCAGGGATTGCAAGAACTGCTACCCTTGTACGGGGCCAAAGGCTGACTCATGGCCACGGAGCTGGGAGAGGCCTGGATGTAGAATTTCCTCAAGAAAGGTAGATCGGCGTCGGCAAGCCCAGCCGGGTTCTGGCCTGATTGGCTCCCTAGGCCAAGGGCCGCTATACCATCTGTCAAATGACCTCAGCTCAACGCCCTGGTGGTGGCAATCTAGAGTGAGCAAGGAACTCTGACTGCCCCGGAGCAAAACCTGGGTCCTGGTCACTGTGATATTCTGGTCTCAATTAATTAGCACATCTGCGCACACACCAGGTGACCACTGACTGTTTTTATGCTTCATAGAGAAAGCAATTTTCATTACGGCTCACCACAGCCTAGGAATCTGAGAAAGAAATGGTGCAAACGCTCATGTGTTAATTACTGTTACTTTTTGAGGTTGTTACTGCCCAAGAGCTGATTAGGATCCTGACTGCGGAGGGCATCCTGGCAAGAGGGATTTTGGCTGCTCCTTAGGGGCTTCTTGAACACTTAGGTCAGGTAGGGAAACTCATTAACAAACGTGGCCACAGGGTGATCATGACACACTGAGAGTGATCATGATCAGGAATGTCGTGTTGCACTTAAAAGAGGCACTTCCTGAGCAGCAGAAAGGAGCAAGATTAAGGGACAGGAGGGGTAAGGCACGCTTTGAAGTCACTCTGGGCTCAGCCTGGGGTCCTCATTTGACCATTGTTCAAGACCTCGATGTGCCACACCGTAGCACTGACTCCAGAAGGGACATCTGACTACCTGAGCAATGCTATTAGTGGGTGATGAACTAGTGTCACCTCTTCTGTCCCAAAGGAGCCAATTTGCCCTCCAGGAAGTACAGTTTGATAATCGACCGCTAGAGGGAAGCAGAGTGCCCATATTCTGGCTGATCCTCTTTCAATGAGCAGGGCCTTAGGAAGCTTAAACTTTATTTACTTTGCAACAGCTGTGTCTCTGGGCCTTGCCTGTATTTCTGTTTGGAAGTCTGAGGTAACAGGTACTTCTGTTCCTGGAAGCCTTCTCCTTCCCCAGGGAGAGACGACAAAGGGTATTTTGGAGTTGACATTCCCTGAGATTGAGTCTACGGAAAGCAACATACTTCTGTGTTTCGGGCTGAGCAAGGGCTGATCAGGTAGGAGGCTACTCTTGAGTGGCAGAAAATCATCCTAAAGCAGGAGAGAGTCAGATGCCAAAGGCCGAGGTTGGCATGCTGCCTAGTGTCACCAGGAGCCTGAATAATACTCATCAAGGGAGCCGGTCCTTATCATGTTTACCTTAGACCAAGGATTGCCAGACATTGTACAGGCCAGGGAATGGAGGCTTGATAGCTTCACACAGTCCTGTGGCTCAGCGGCAGCCTGACTCTGGGGACCTTACCCTCCTGAGTAAGAAGCAGAGAGTAAGGGCTCTTGAGTCCTGGTGAGCTAAGGCCCCACATCTCAGGTTACTAAGGTATCTTTTAAAGGACAGAAATTCCTTGGAATTGAATGAGTTCTTGCACCCTGCACATGCAGCTGGGAAGCAAAGAAGGTAATAAACCCTGCAACCGGAAGCCAGACTTATTGACAATTACTCATCTGGAGTGTGACCCACAGGGACCCGGGAGGAACAGTAGCTATGGTGATGACAGGGCAGGGTGGCCCAGTTCTGTGGTGGCCAAGGGAACAGTGCTACACTCCACCTCTGGCACCTGAGAGAGTGGAGGGGCCCTGTGTATGATGAGTGAGCTTTTCCTAGGGGAGGGCACTGGATGCAGGCAGGACAGAGTGCAGGATTCTCAGGAGAGTGTGCTCAGAGAGCAGCACAGGCTTGAGCTCTCAAGGGAAGGGGAGGCTTAAGCCACATGGCTTGTTAATGGCTCTGCTGGAACAAGATCCAAGGTCTCCTGTCCAGGCACATGAGCTGTTCTCCATGGCTAATGGCTGCACCTCATGAGTCCTGTTCTTCCTGACCCTCTGTCCCCTACTGTGAGGTCCCTGAAGACTCTATGCCAGGCTGCTGCTCCACTGCCTGACCCATGGGACAGGGACAAAAATGGAGGGAACAGCTTCAGGGAGCTGGATGGCTCAGCAGAGTCCCAGGCTAGCACAGGAAAGCTCCCTGTTAAGCAGGGTTAATGAAGGCAAACTTGTGGCCTAAGCTGCCTGCCTTTGTCTCCGTGCTGCTCCTGTCATTTTGCCCTTGCTCCAGACCCCTACCCCGTGCCTGCCCTTGAGCCACAGGTCCCTTCAGTGCAGTTCACATGTGCTCTGCCAGCTTGGGGCCTGCTGATTAGGTGACATTGAGCCCTGAAGAAGGAATGGATGGTTCCCTTCACCTGAGGGATATGTTGGCCTGGTATTAGGCCACCACTGAGAACCTGAGGGGGTGACCCAAAGGAACAAGCCCCTGGCACTCCTCCCCAGGTGGCGTCTCTGCAGAAGCACCAGTTAGTCAGTCACTTTGACCTCCAGAGAATCTTGCCCCCTGCTCTTTGACTTTGAAAAACTCACTGGCTTCTCTGGGCCTTTGTATCCTGTCTGTAAAATGGGAACCATCGTCCCCTGTTCCCAGGATCTTCTTGGGCATTAAATGAGCAGAGGTAGGCAAGTGTCAATTGGAGGCCTGAGAACCGACTAGTTTCAAAAACTGAGGCCTCCTCATCTTTCATCCAGGAACCAGCCATTATTGTCGCCTCTGAAAGCTCATCTATTGGAGCCTCATGCTTTGGAAATCAGAAAGTATTACCCAAAGAGAAGTGTCGTTTTGTTTTTTTTTTTTTTTTTTTTTTTTTTTTTTTTTTTTTTTTTTTTTTTTTTTTTTTTTTTTTTTTTTTTTTTTTTTTTTTTTTTTTTTTTTTTTTTTTACACTTATTCTATTTTACTAAAGAACAAATAGCAATGAGACAGTTTCAAAGCAAATTAGTAGGACAGATTCAACAATTCATACATTGCACATTGTTTTCCTAGTAGCTTTTTGTTGTACAAGGTGTATACATGATACTCTATCTACAAACACCATTAGAGCAGATGCCTCTATCCAATGAATAAAGAGATTGCAGCTGTACACCTATCGTCGTTTTCAAAGCTAAATTATAGTACAGTTTCAATAATTAATACTTTTTACATTATTATCTTCCTATGGTTATCCATAGTACAAGGAGCAGAAAGGATATCCTATCCAAACAATATTAGTGCAAATCTTGCTTCTGACAGAATTACACAAAAGTGCTGCATATTTATCCTAACTGTACTGTTTATACAAACACAGAAAGGTTCTTCCTTTGTATCCTCCCTTTTTTGTTTAGTCCTGTCAAAGATGGGGATTCTATTGTCATTCAACTATTATAGGTGCTTGAATTCAGCAAAACAATCCAACACAGTTCAGTAGCCCACAATATTAGTGGCTTATCTGAAGAAGTTGTTGACTAGAGCCATTTATAGCTCAGCTTATTATTATTATGGCCTTAATTTATATAGCTCATTTTTATACTTTTCTGCTGGATGGTTAAGACTGAGATAAAGCAAGACCTATATAACAAAAAAAATGTAACTTTCGTATCTGATGAGGTCAGTCAAGTCCCCTCAGGGTTTATCCTGTAACACTGTACCTCACTCTGTAGATCCTTTGTCAGTGTCAGTCATATGGATGAGTCATGGCCATTGCCTGACCAGTTTGCTCTCTGTGAAAGCCTGGGAGAAAGTTTTCTCTCCATGTAACTCTTCTGAGGCACACTATAGATCATTGATCACAGTCCTCTGTGGCTCTATAATCTCCTTGATCAGAAAATTTGGGGCACGACTGAGTTCCATGATGTTACAGTACAGGTTCTCCTATGTCCTGAGTCTTCACTGACCTTGAAAGGCTAGGGCCAAAATTTTGGCTGACCTTGAAGCCCTTCCATTTCTCCAATTTTTGATCTGCAATCTTAGGTTGTTAACCATCCAGAAGAGAAGCTGATTATTACCCTGTGACATATGCAGTTCAGTTTACCCTAACTATCTCACTAAATTCTTTTTAGCTGTTGTTATATTTTTCTATTTGTATTTCTTCTTTTTATTACTTATACTAGGGAGAACATATGATATTTGCACATGTATGTCTGGTTTATTTCACTTATGAGTATATGTTCAAGTGGCATCCACATTAATATAAACGCTTCAAGTTTATAATTCTTTGTAGCTGAATAATACTCCAATGTATAGAAATACCACATCTTTTTCAACCATTCCTGATGTGATGGACATCTTGGTTGTTTCCAAGATTTTGTTATCACAGATTGTGCTGCTATAAACATAGGTACACATATATCATTATGATATAATGTTTTCAGTTCCTCCAGGAAAATTCCTAGTAGGGGGGTTAGCTGGCTTGAATTGGATTTCCAGTCCTAGTTTTGTGAGGAGTCTCCACAATGATGTCCACAATGGTTGCACCAGTCTACATTCCCACCAGGAGTGGAGAAGGGTTCCCTTTTCCCCACATCCTCTCCAACATTTGTTGTTGGTTGATTTCTTTATGATAGCCAATCTTTCTGGAGTTAGACGGTATCTCAGTGTTGTTTTAACTTGCATTTCATGGATGGCTAGTAATGTGGAACATTTTTTTGTATTTATTCACTTCTTTAATTTTATCCTCTGAGAAGTGTGTATTCATCTCAGATGCCCATTTCTGGATTGGGTCTTTAAATTTGATGGCCCTAATGTATCTTAGTTCTTTATACATGCTAGAGATCAGACATTTGAGTGCTTATTAGTTAAGAATTTTTGAAATTTGTGGGTTGTCTTTTCACTCTGTTGATAATTTCTTTTGACTTGCAAAAACTTCTCAGTTAAGAGTTGATCCCAGTTGTTAATTCTTTCAAGTGTTTCCCATGCAAACACATGTTTGTTCATGAACTCTTTGTCTACCCTTATGTCTTCAAGAGTTCCTCCTACTTTCTTTTCCAGGAGATTTTGAGTGTTTCTGTTTTTAATCTTTAGATCTTTAATCCATTTTGACTTTAGCTTAGTGCATGGTGATAGAGCTGGGTCAAGTTTTAGTTTTCTGCATGTAGAAAGCCAGTTTTTCCAGCACCATTTGTTAAAGAGGCTTTCCTCCAGTAAGCGTGTTTGGCTTCCTTGTTGAAGATCAGGTGGCTGAGTGTTTGTAGAGGCCTCTGCATTTTCTAATCTATTCTGTTCATCCTCAGGTCTATTTCATTGCCAGTACCATGTTGATTTTATCACAGTGGCTTTGTAGTATAATTTCAAGTCAGGAATTGTGATGCCTCCTGCCTTGTATTTGTTGGCCAGGATTGCCTTTGCTATTCTAGGTCTTTTTTGGTTCCAAATAAATTTTAGGAATGATTTCTCTAGGTCTGGGAGGTATGTTGGTGGCAGTTGGATAAGGACTGCATTAAATCTGTACAGCAATTTTGGGAAAATGGCCATCTTCATGATGTTGGTTCTTCTTCTCCAGGAGCAGGGAATATCTTCCCATTTTCTGAAATCCTCTCAATCTCTTTTCCTAGGGTACTGTAATTTTCCATAAAAAGATCTTTGATTTCCTTGGTTAAGTGAATTCCAAGGTATTTCATTTTCCTTGGTGCTATTTTAAAAGGTATTGTTTCAGTAGTTTCCGTTTCAGTGCGTTTGTTATCTCTGTAGCGGAATGCTATTGACTTTTGAGTATTGACTTTGTATCCTGCTATGCTGCTGAAGTTGTGTATCAATTCTAGTAGCTTCTTGGTGGAGTTTTTGGGTCTTTCAAATAAAGTATCATGTCATCTGAAAATAGTGATAATTTAATTTCTTCTTTACATATTCTTATTCGTTTTTCTCCCTCTTGTCTAACAGCTGTAGCTAATGATTCTAAAACTATAATGAATAGGAGGGGTGATAGAGGACATCCTTGTCTTGTACCAGATCTAAGCATAAAAGATTTCAGTTTTTCCCCATTTCAAATTATATTAGCTGTTGGGTTGTCATAGATGGTTTTTATTAAATTGAGAAAGAGGCCTTCTATTCCAATTTTCTGTAGGACTTTGAACATGAATGAGTGTTGCACTTTATCAAAAGCTTGTTTCTGCATCAATTGGTTTTTAGAATTCAGTCTATTAATATAGTATATTATATTTACAGATTTTCAAATATTGAACCATGCTTGCATCCCTGGGATGAATCCTACCTGGTCATGGTGTATGATCTTGATGATTTGCTGTATTCTATTTACTAGGATTTTATTGAGGATTTTTGCATCTATGGTCATGAGGGAGATTGGCTTGTAGTTCTCTTTTTTAGTTGTGTCTTTCCCTGGTTTTGCAATCAGTATACTTTCCTCCAGAAATGATTTTGGGAGGACTGCTTCCTTTTCAATTTCATTTAAGAATTTGAGAAGTATATGGATTATGTCTTCTATAAATTTCTTGTAGAATTCAGCTGTGAATCCATCAGGATCTGGACTTTTCTTTGTCGGCAAGCTTTTTTATTACGTTTCTTATCTCATTGGCTGTTATTGGCTTATTGAGAGTTCTTCTATCTTCTTGATTCAGTTTTGGTAATTTGTACCTTTCGAAGAATCTGTCCATTTTTCTGGTGTCTTCTATTCTTTGAGTGTCAAGATTCTCAAAAGAGCTATTGATAATCTTCTGAATTTCCACTGGGTCTGTGGTGATTTCATCTTTTCATTTCTTATTGCTTGTATTTGAATTTTTTTCTTTCCTCTTTTTGATGAGGTTAGCTAGGGACTTATCAATTAAGAACCTGCTTTTTGCTGTATTGATTCTTTGAACTGTTTTCTTTATCTCAGTTGAATTAATTTTGCTCTAATCTTTATGATTACTTCCTGTCTTTGGGCTCTGGGTTTGGTTTGCTCTTCCTTTTCTAGATGCCATTGTTGTAACATTAGGGTGTTTATTTGTTCCCGTTCTGTTTTCCTAATCTGTGAGTTCATAGCTATGATTTTTCCTCTGAGAACTGCTTTCATAGCATCCCATAAATTCTGATAAATTGTCATTGAATCTTCATTGATTCGTAGATATTGTTGAATTTCTCATTTTATTTCATCTGTGACCCATTGATTGCTGAGTAGGGTGTTATTTAATTTTTATTTATTTAGCAGTTTTTTCTGGTTTCCTTTGTCATTTATTTCCAGTTTCATTGCACTGTGGTCGGATAATACACATGGGATAATGTCTATTTTCTTGCATATACTTAAGCATGACCTATGGAATAGTATGTGTTCTATTTTAGAAAATGACCCATGTGCAGCTGAAAAAAAAATGTGTATTCAGCTGTAGCTGGGTGGAACACTATGTAATGTCCACCAGGTCTATTTGTTCCAAGCTTTGGTTCAGTTCTGCTGCTTCTGTGCTAATTTTTTGTCTGGTGAACCTATCTTTTTGAGATAAGGGTGGGTTAAGTTTTCCTGTTATAAGATTGTGGTGTTGGATATTAGATTTTTCATGTCCAATAAGATTTGTCTTATACAGTTGGGTGTTCCTGTGTTTGGTGCATAGATATTTATGAGTGTTACTCCTTCCTCTTGAATTTTTCCCCTAACCAATATATAGTGGCCTTCTTTGTGTCATTTAATCCTTCTTGGTTTGAAGTTGAGACTGTCTGAGAACAGAATTTCTACTTCTGCTCCTTCTGAGGTGCTGGGTCATGTAGTATTGTTTTTCATCCTTTGACTTTAAGCCTACAAATATCGTTTTGAGTTAAGTGTGTTTCTTGTATACAGCATATTGTTGTGTTTTGCTTCCTAATCTACTGTGCCAGTCTATTTCTCTTAATTGGTGAATTGAGTTCATTTACATTGATGGTTATAATTGATGGTTATAATGTGTTGACTTGTAATTGTCATGTTATTTACATGCTGTTGTTTACTCCTTTTTGTCCTGTCTTTAATTGTTTGTTCTATTTAGTGGGTTCCTTTCATTCTCTTTCGTGGAGTTCTGGGCATTGTAGTCCCTCTCCAGAACATCTTTCAGTAGCCTGAAAGTGTAAGGATGGCTTTGTCATCATGAAATTCTTTAGTTGTTCTTTGTTGTGGAAGTATTTCACTTCTCCAGCAAACTTGAAAGAGAGTTTTTCAGGGTATAGTAGTCTTTGCTGGAATTTGTTTTCATACAGGACTTGAAGAACTCTGCTCCATGCTCTCCTTGCCTTCATGGTTTGTGAAGAGAAGTCGGCTGTAATTCTGATGGAGTTTTACTTTGAATGTGATCTGCTTCTATTGTCTAGAGGATTTCAGTGTATTATTCTTGTGCTGGATTTCTGGGATCTTGACTGTTATATGTCTCGGTGAGTTTTTAGTTGGGTTGAAGTTATTTGGCACTCTCTATGCTTCGGTTACCTGAATGATAGATTGTTCCCTTATATTTGGAAAGTTTTCTGCTATTACATCTGCCCATATTCGTTTTTTTATCATTTGTATTGACTCCTTTTTTCTCATTGATGCCTATTAATCTTGTGTTGTTCATCTTGGCATCATCGTGCAGGTGATGGATTATTTTTTCCTGCATCCTCTTTCTTTTAAGAAATCCTTTCTTACCTTTTCACTAGCTGCACCAGTGTCTTCAAGATCTGAAACTCTGTCTTCGCTTTCACTCAAGTGGTTTTGTAGACTCGTGACTGAGATTTTAAATTCTTCTATATCTCTTTGATTCTGCTTCATGCGATGTATTTCTTTCCTGTATTGCTCATTCAAGGAATCTGTCATATTTCTAATCTCCTTTTTTTTTTTTTTTATCAATGTCTTCTTTAGAAGCAGTTATTAATTCTTTTACTGCAGAGTTCTTTTCAGATTCGGTTTCCTCCTTATGTTTCCATATTTGATTCTTTACTTCAGATGCTATGAATTCAGAGATTTTTTTTATTTCAGAAATTAATTCTGCTCTGAGTTCCTCTATGGCTTTCTGCTGTTGTTTGTTTGCTGGCGACACTGTTAATTCATATGTTTTAGCTGGAATAGTGTTCTCTGCACTTGTTCTGGTTGGGCATTGGGTTCCCCCCATATGTTTCTGGATTTGATTCATTACTTCAGATGCTATGTATTTAAAAATTTCTTTTTTTATTTCAGGCATTAAATCTGGTCTGAGTTCCTCTATACCTTTCTGCTGTTGTTTTTTGTTTCTGCCTCTGTTAATTCATTCATTTCAGCTGAGCTAGTGTCTTCTGTACTTATTGGTGGGCTTGAGGCTTGAGATTACATTTTGCTCCTTGTCTTTGTCATTTTGTATAGCGCTGATCTCTGACTTTGGTGCAATTACAACCTTAGCATGTAATGAGATTTGGGTGCCAATCTAGTAAGTTTGAGATTATCCAGTTATGCCTGGCTTGGATCTAGCTGTTGCGTTCAGTTCCTTTTTGCTGCAGCCCTTCTGGCACAACTGTGAGCCTATGGTTCCCCTCTGTCGTGTCCCTGGCCTAGGGAGTCTGCTCTCCCACACACTCACTGGGCTGTGCTGGGTTTGATCAGGGGCTAGAAGAGTCACAAAATTACTCACTTGCTCGGTGTGCTTGGGGGCAGGGGCTCCAAGGAGTTGCAGTGTGGGACAGGCTAGGGTGAATTGCTTAGAGAGTCTCAGAAAGTCTTGCTGGCTCAGAGGTCTTGAGGGTGGGGACTCTGGATGACGCTGGCTGCTGGAGGCACGCCACGAAGCAGATAGTTCTCCCACACAATATCGGGCTGGGCTCAGGTGGATCAGGGCCAAGAAGAGTTCCAAAACTCCTCACTTGCTCTGTGGGATTGGGGGCAGGTGCTGAAGTGTCGGTTTTATTTGAGGTGCAGTGGGTTCTGCCCAAGCAGACATGGACAGCAGTATGTTCAGTGTAGAGCCAGGAGCATAGGCAAAGCTGTGTGGCTTTGGCAGATTCTGGGAGAGTCTCCAAGAGACAAGATGCTGATGGCTGCTGCTCAAGGTGCAAGTGGTTTGGGGGTACTCTGGGCAAAGACCAGTGAAGCCTCTGCCACTTACACCCCAAGAGCCATCAGGCAAGGATCAAACCTGGTCACAGGGACATGACACGTTGTGACAGCAACTCAGAGACAGGAGTGCTGGGAGAGACCCTCTTCTGAGCAAGGCTTGGTCTTCCCTTTGTCAGTCTTTTCTCCCTTAATAAACAGAAGTTACAGGGCCGTTTCTAGGCCAGTACTGGCTCTGGGATCCTCAGAAAGTTCTTGGGTTTTCTGAGCTTTTATTTCTTTACTTCTGAGGCTTCTGTTAAGACTCTTTGGAGTTAAAATAGCAGG
The DNA here is from genome assembly GCA_004027165.1 of Ctenomys sociabilis. Taxonomy (NCBI): domain Eukaryota; kingdom Metazoa; phylum Chordata; class Mammalia; order Rodentia; family Ctenomyidae; genus Ctenomys; species Ctenomys sociabilis. The sequence goes on along the minus strand of PVKA01024635.1, from coordinate 17,468 downwards.
ACATGCACAAAAGTCTTCATGGAGCCTTAATTTCTACAGGTGCCTGTGCCAGTAAAAACAGCCTCTGAGGGAGTGACAGTTTCCTGCCCTACAACCTCAGAGCCAGTAAGTGTCTGTGTGGACTGCGCTGAGGAGTGATCTCTTTTCTGTGGATGTCCTCTGGGTGTATGAGGATCTCCTTTCTGCGTTGGAGTGTCAAGCAGCTTGAGTGCTGAGGAAGCTCCCATTGTACTGACAAATTCCACCCACTGGTGGAAGCTCAGGAAATCCATCAAATCCTTTTCTACATTGTGTTATCCAGGCTGAGCTTGAATTCCTGAACTAAAGCAATTCTCTTGCCTCAGCTTCTGCAGGGGCTGAGGCTACAGGTGCATGTCTCTGTGCCCAGCTATTGAATCCAGTGTTCAGAGGACCCTTGAACTCTCTCACCTCTGTCAATCAAATCTTCACATGGGTCAGCCTCCACTTTCCCCAGATAATCACAATTTAGAGCCATGGACCTACTATGCACGCCTCCAGTGCATGATGACTTGGGCAGTCAGTGTCCATATGGGCTCAGGTCAATAAAGCTGGCTCAGGAGACCTTATAGTGACTACTCCTTGTCCAGCTTCTGAGCTGCGCAGCTCTTTTAGTAATCTATCTTGGTAATTTTTTTATTTATGTGGTATAGTGTCTTGCTATGCAGCTTGGGCTCATAGTGATCCTCCTGTCTTAGCCTTCTCAGTGCTAGGATTATAGGCAAGCTCCACAATGTCCAGTTTTGGAGGCTGGCATAACATGGAGCCAGCATGGCTTGTTGTACTGAGGATCGAACTCAGGTACATGTGCTTTCCAGGCAAGTGCTTAGACCACCAAGCTATCTCCCCAGCCCTGCTCAGCTCCTGCTAATCCTTCCTTCCACTCTTCTGGCATCCTTTAAGAATGTTTCAAAGCCCACATTTATCAGTTCCTCAGAGACGAACACTTGTTGTAAACCCTGGAGTTCTCCCACTAAATCTTCAGGGTCAGGTTTCCTATTTATCATTAATCTCATCTCAACAGTGAGGAAAGGAAGGCTCTGAGAGATGTCTTGACCCATCCAAGGTCACACACCAGCCAATTATGAACTGGGAGCCAAAGCCTGGTTGGCTTGATTAGAGGTGACAGAATGAGTTCTTCCCACATGGGTGTGATGGAAGTGAAGTTTTCTGCAACCTAAGACCAGTGGAATTTTATTGTTTCTGAATAAACTTTGAACTGAAAGCATTGGAGTCCCTTCTTTTGAAGAGAGGGTTGCAGACTGGGTAGGTGTTGTGCATCTCAAAGCATCCACAGCCTGCAGGTGGTTGGTTAACAAGCGGGACAGAGTGCGGGGCTGCTATGGTGTGGCTGCTTCACCAAGCTGGCTTGCGCTGCTGCTCACCTGAGTAAGGCACTGGGCTTGACACAGTTCACCCTCCGCCCAGTCACCTGTCCTAGGAGGTTTCTGCCACAGTCATAAGTCAGTCTGCTGAAAGTGTAGAAGATGCCCGTCTGGAAATCCAACTCCAAAGTTTACAGGGGAGGCAGAAGGTGCTGCGTGACCTTTGGTGTAGACACAACTAGACCAGCAGTATTCAGCTGAGTCTCTTCCACCCACCCACCCTATGATGTTCATCTGTGTCACGGCCTTGCTCTTGCCACTCGCTAGACTTAGGGTCTTGGAGTCTTATGGTACTCACCAGTGATTTCTAGGTAGGAGAGGAGGTGGTAGCTGAATCACATGCCACGTCGTGAGGCTGTGCTGCATGCTCCTAGCTGTGGGCTTGCTTCTTGGTGTGAGGAAGCAGGCTTTCAGCCACCTCTTCACCATTCCCTGGAAATACCCACCACTTCTCCGATTTCTGATGGGCTGAGTGAGTTCAACCCTGTGATGAAGGGCACTCTCTTTTGCCATCAGGTGCCATCATGGACAGAACCATGACATAGACAATGGGCTCCATTGTCCTGGTGCAATTCAATCTCAGGCTTGTGAGTGCTGGCTTATCCCCACGCTGCCTCCCTTTCTTCTGCATTACCTCCTGCCTTATAGACAGAGCAGTCCAGCATCAGATGCAGAGCCCACACGCTTACAGCGCTGAAGGACCAGCTCCCCACAAGGCAGGTGATCAAGTCTCTGTAATAGTCCTCTCATTATTTTGATTTCCTAATAGCTTCACTTCTCTTCACTTTTCTTAATCAATGCAGTGCTCAACACATGCAGTGGCTGATGGTAACCTATGCATCCTACCCATCCTCCAGAGCCCAGCTTGAGTCTCCCCTCCTTCAGGAAGCCTGCACAGATCCTGTCTGTCATCCAGCTTTGTTTCTGCACCTGAGGTCCTGTGGCACTGGCTGCCTATCCTGCTTCAGGTTTTAAGCTATCTGTCTCCCAGAATGTATTTGATTGCTCTTGGTCAAAGCCTCCTCTAGGTCAAAGCTCTAGGTCAAAGCCTCCTCTACATCTCGACCAGGCAAATCTCCCTTCTTCTCATCCTCCACAGGTCCCCAAGCCCCAGTCTTCCAGGGCATGGCTCTGAGAGACCCAGTTTCTTTCAGCCTTTTCTTTGAGACTTTCTCTCCACTTGTTTCCCCAATGCATTCTCATCAGATCCTGTGCCACCACACACAGTAGCCACTCAATGAAAACAGGGGCTATCCTGTCTTCCACTCAGGGTCCACGAGCCTGGGAGTGGTGATTCAGGCTGTCCTGCTCTCCTGATGCAGACTCAGATTCCCCACTGTGAGCATCTCAGCATGGATGTCTCCCAGAAAGGTCAGATCTGGTATCTATGATGGAAACTTCTGTGAGAGTGCCTTATGGAGGGTGCATCTGTTCCTTAATCAAAACCCAAGCAGGTTTCTCATGCTGGGCCTTAATTTGTAGAACTCATGTGTAATAGAGACAGATTATCTCTGTTTTCCATGAAGTTGGTTGTCATTCACTCTTCCAGGGGTGATGCTGAGTGGCTTTAGGGCACTGCTGGTCTGGGCCAATGCTCCCTTGCAGTACAAGAGGGCTGGGTGTCCTCTGTCCCTGCCTTTGTCTAAGATCCGATCCTGAGGCATGCAGGTAGGAACTTATACGAAGAGGAGGGGGGAATCCTGATCTTCAGCTGGTGTGTGGCCAGGAGAAGGCCCCTGGGATGGGCTGCCCAGTGGGTGCATCCCTGAAAAGGGGCTTTTCAGCTGAGCCTCTGAGGATGGTGACATTGATTCAAGGACAACAGCACAATTTGTAGCCAGAACCAAACTGACTCTTACCAAGAGCTGTCTTGAATGGTTGCTAAGGTAGAAGCCCAATAGACAGAGCCAAGCCCAGAACAGCAGAGGAAAGAACTCAAGCAGCCGAGATAGGATCAGGGGTGAGGGGTTGGTGCACCCCAGTGCAATGAGTATTTGCAAAAACTAAACCAAAAAAACAAAGTCTGAGAAAAGGATTGTGAATAACAGGACTTCTTCAGGAATGTCTCTCTCTCTCCTTAGAGCACTCTGCACACAGGCTTGGAATCTGCGGGTTCACTAGGCTTAGATTGGTGTCCTAATTTTAGGGTGGAAGTAGAACTGTCAATCAGAGTAGGGGGGAGCACCTGTGCCTCCAGCCCAGTGCTGGGGAAGCTTTTAGAGCTTTCAGTGATAACAAACAGCCCACTGCAGCACGCATGCCCGAGGTTTCCCTCCATGGCGTCTTGCTGTACCATTCTGTTTTAAACCAGGACAAATCTGAGGGCTGCCACCTAGGCTTCCTATGGCTGATCCATTTAATTAACATCCCACCAGGCCCCTGTAATCCTCCCTCCGGCCAAAGTATCAGTGACCCTGACAGCATCAGAGTTTCTCTAACACTCACCTTTAAGCAATTCATTGTCTACACTTATAAATAAGTCAATAAAAAAGATGTTCAACAGAATTTCCCCTGAGAACTCAAGGGGGAAAGAAGTGTGAATTGGAAACTCCCCTTATCTCTGTCATTGTTTTTGTCTCTGATGACAGATAATGGCAAGTGGTGGGGAGGACTGACAGGGGGGACAAAAATGCTTGGTTAGAGGTAGCCTTTAAAATATGTAATTCCTGCTTCCAACTCCAAAGAAAGAGAAAGGAGAAAGGTAGAAAGAGAGGGAGGGGGAAAGGAAAGAGAAGGGAAGGGAAGGAAAGGGAAGAGTAAAGGAAAGATACTATAGAAAGATTTGCTCTAATAGTGTTTGTGGAAAAGATACCATGTCTGCATCTTGTACTATGAATAACCACTAAGAAGGCAACAATATGCAATGTATTAATTATTGAAATTGTCTTACTAATTGGTTTGAAACTGTCTTATGGCTATTTGTTTCTCAATAAAATTATTAGATAAATAAATAAATAAAAATTTATAAAAGGAAAGATACTGACCCTTGTATCTGTGCCACTTTGCCCAGGCCTTGCTTCCACCCACATCTGGCCAGATTACAACACTTTTCATTGCTAGAAATCATTGCATGAATCACTGTCTTGAAGCTTCCCCTTTGTGTTTCTGTAGCTTATCACTAAGGTCTTAATTAAGAAAGAAATTGCCACCTGCTGAGGTCCTGGGAATCAATAGCCCTGAACACAAAGTCTTCCTCGTGTTGCTAAGGGATGTGGAGGATGAGAAGACCAAGGTGGGCCCTGAATCAATAGGATTAAAAGTTTGGTTGTGGGGAGAGAGAGAGCAGAGGGTAGGAAAGCTCATCACTTGGGGTACACAGGCAGGAAGAATCTCCAGGAAATCCCCTGGATTTTGGCTTCAAGGCTGAATTCATTTGGCTGGCGGTATCTTGGAATTGAGCCTGAGGGCTTGACTTTTGAGATTTGGTTGGTTTATTTATTTATTTATTTATTTATTTATTTATTTATTTAGTGGTACCAGGGATTGAACTCTGGACCTTGTGCTTGCCAGGAAAGTGTTTATTCTACTGAACTATCTCCCTGGCCCTGAGATATGGCTTGAAGGAAGCAGTCTGAAGTACAATGTTTTCAACCCTTGAGTTTGAGAGAATCATTTGGGCAACTTTTAAGACATAAGGATGTTCAAGCCAACTGAATCCAGACATCCAAGTGGCAAGAACCAAACCCTGAAAGATGTTAAATCTCTCACAGGTGGCTCTGTGAGGTGCCTACAGCTGAGAATCTCTGAGCCCGGGGCACAAGGACAACACAGAGCCCACTGCCTCTTCAAACGTGCTCTGTAGTCAGAAGCATCAACAGCCCCAGAGAAATGGTCAGAAGTTCAGAACCTTAGTCAGAAGTTCAGAACTGCCCAGGATGACTAAAGTAGAACCAATGAGATTCCCAGCCTGTTCACACACAGTTCAAAGTCTAAGAAGCAATAGTGTAGATGCCAGGTTGCTCTGGGTTCAATTTTGACTCCAGGCTCATGGCAAGTGACAGTTGGCTCTCTGTATCTGTGGGGCCCCTCTCCATGTATTCAGACATCTGCAAACTTGAATAGAAAATATTTTTTTAAAAAACTGTGTCTGTACTGAAAACTAAAGGCTTTTTCTTTGTCATTGCTCCCCAAGTAATACAGAATAATGAGTATTTGCCTAGCATTCACGCTGTGATATGTATTATAATCTAGAGATGATTTGCTTGAGGATGTTCATAGGCTATATGCAAACACTACACAATTGTATGCAAGGGACTTGAGCATACTTGAATTTTGGTATGCTCAAAATTCAAGAATCTGTGGAGAATCCTGGCACTGATTCCCCATCGATCCTGAGGAATGACTGCACTTAACTTCCCTAAAATTTACTTTCATTCCATATAAAGTGGGAAGAAGGATGCCCATCTAGCAGGCTATCAGACTAAGGAATGCCACCCCTTCTGCAGACCATAGGACACAGTGCCCAAAAGACAGATGCCAGTACCTTGTCCTTCTAAGGAGGATGAAGCCAGGTCATCATGTAAGAAATTTAGTAGAATGATTCTATTTACTACATGCTCAAAAAAAAGCGTGAGCTATTGTGATTTCTTCAAGCATTCCCTAAGCAGACGGAGGGACTCGCACCTTGGCATTCCTCAGTGTTCTGCTCAGCTTCTCCTCTAGCCCTCTCTGTGTTGTACTTTAACACACTGCTTTTAATGTATTCTCCCCATGGATCTACTGGACTCCTATTCAGCTCACCGTCAAGCCTGATATGAAGCCAGACGGGAGATATATGTTAATTAAGTGCAGAAGCCATAAAGGGTTCTGTAATTTAGTAATACAGAATATAGAATTTAGAAATATAGAATTCAGTCATGGGACTTCTTACATGCTTATATATAGTCTATAGTCTGCTGGGATGAATTTTCCTCTATGAAGGAGGAAGGGGTTCTTTTCAGGGTCCATGAATGGAAAGCCACTAAATGTGTCATGAAATATTCTCAGGGTTGGATTAATCTCAGCACATAAAACTTAAGTGCTTCAGAGACCTAAATAGATTCTGAGCATCTAGAATAATAAAACTGAATCTGAGATCATTTGGGGGCTTCCTTCATCCCCAGTGTGCTCTATCTGGGAATAAAAGTAGGGTCAGTACCCATCTGCTGCCAGAGCCCATTGGGCATGAGAGAGAGGCATGGCAGATGGCAACAATGCCCTCCTAATCTGTGGGTCATTGTGGAGCTGCTCACAGACATTGCCAGGCCTTTTATTGAAATCATTTAATTCGTGCAGACATAGGCGAATGTGTGTGTCACCTTCACCCGAGAGAGGGGCTCGGATGGAGCACGGGGCCTCCTCGGCATGCGCCAAGTGCTTTTTCAGGAAGACGATGCTGTTACCAGCAGCAGGAAAGATAGAGAGAGTTGAAATACTGACAAAGAGCTCCATGGTCCTCTGCGGCAAGCCAGAGGCAGACCAGATTTTACAGGACAGCAAGACCAACTGCCAAGAGCCAGCGATGGGAGATGGTCCCTGCTGGCTTTGTTACTGGTCAATCATTTGGACGGGATAATTCACTTAATTAGCTTAAGTATTTGAGTCCCTATGTCATGTTAAGTATTAAAGGTATTTTTTCTCCGTATTGTTCTATTTGATTTCGCTTTACCTAGACAAGACCTTACTAGGTTCTGTTTTCCCATTTTTTTCCTACACACAGAGGCTTAAAGAAGTTACACAGCTCAGCACCAAATCACAAAGCATGAACTCAACAGGACCCAAACCATGGCCTCTCTGCATCTAGCCTAGATCCATACAAGTTGGTAGGTTCTCGGACTCAAGTGCTAGAGAATTCTAGAGGGATCAGAGACCACCAAGAAGGAGGGTACTTTGTTTCAATTTGTCCTGGAGTACATAGAGGTGGGCAAGAGATGCAGGTGAAGACATTAATTTGAGCTTCCTTTACTTGTGCTGGCCCACTGTTTACAGCCCAAAAACCAGGACCTGAAAAAGTACTGAGGACTTCAGACATGTGGGCCCTGACCCTCCCTCTGCCTCTCAAGAGGCATTCAACCTTGCAGCAGCCCTCAGCTTGTGCCATCTGTGGGTCAGGCCAGATGGATGCCCAGGTCTTTGAGAATGAGGTTGGCCTGATGCCCTGGGCATTTCTTGCATCACTACTCAAAGTTCTGAAGATTGCAGGCAAGCAGTAGTGATTAAATACTTCCCCTTTGCTCTGTGGCAGCTCACACACCTACACACACATACACATGATCATAATACATGATCGTGATGCCTGAGTGCTTGACCCTCTGCCCCTGAGAGGTGGGTGTCTCTCTTTCTTCTATCCTCCAGCTTTCCCCAATGTTTTCTTGAGACCTGGAGTGCTGGCAAGACCACTTGCATTTCTGATGGGGAGATGTAAAAGTGGGGAGGCATTTCCCAGATTGTTCCATGAACAGCACCAAACACAAGCTGTGCCCCACCTTTGCCCACTCCTTAGTGCCTTTCAGTTTTCTAGGGGAAAGGACCATGTGGAAGGGCAGGATGTCACCATGAGAAGGATGGCCAAGAGGGTGTGTACAAAAAGATTGAGAGATCATACTGGATGCTTTCTTATCAATCATTGCTTTCTGCTTGTCCTTTGCTCCCTTCTTGCATCTGCAGAGTATCTCTCTGCCTATGTGGGTGTAGGGAGGAAAGCCAGAGCCAGCACCATAGGCCACATCCAGCACTTCACCCTAGGAAACAAGGTTAAGCCCACCAAGCAGAGACACCTATGGCTTTCCCCCAGCCCACTCCAGAAAGCCAAGGGACATTCATCTATTGTGAGTTCATTTATGCCCAGCAGCTGCTCTATGTCAGCCTCTGTACTGGGCTCTGAGAATTACAGCAAAGAATATGGCTCACTTCACTTGCATACATGTGGTCCCTGTGTGCTGAGCTCAAAGTCTTGTACTAGAAAACACTACATGAAATACTACATGAAAAATAATACAAATTGCAGGTGAAGGCTCCCAGCTTTCCACCACTATCCTGGATGGTGCCTGAGCATAAGAGAGGTCATTATGGATGGGCCAGTGGAAGATCTTAGGGGTGAAATACAGCTCCAAATCTCTTCTCACCTGCTGGCTCTTAGGACTTTTGAGCAAGTGGACAGGAAAGGGAAAGGAAGCAGAATATATATATATATATATATATATATATATATATATATCTTGAAGTTTGAGAGAGTTGGTGCAGTGGATGGGCAAACCATATCCTGTCAGTTCCATCTCTTCCACATCATTGATGTCTGTTGTCCTGAACTTGTCTCAGCTCAGACCTTTAGTTAACGCTTTGCTATGGATGATTGTGGCCATGCCGGCCTCTATCATTGCCCTTCTGTCCATAAACCACTGCTGAGAACCTCTCTGCCTGCAGCAGAAAGGATCCAGGTTGATGCTGCTTTCAGTGTGTTCTTTCTCTGCCCTTGACCTTGCATGGTCCTCAACTATACAGCCATGACCAACTGTACAATACTCACTCACAATATCTTATTCTCTTTCTTTCTTTCTTTCTTTCTTTCTTTCTTTCTTTCTTTCTTTCTTTCTTTCTTTCTTTCTTTCTTTCTTTCTTTCTTTCTTCCTTCCTTCCTTCCTTCCTTCCTTCCTTCCTTCCTTCCTTCCTTCTTTCTTTCTTTCTTTCTTTCTTTCTTTCTTTCTTTCTTTCTTTCTTTCTTTCATTTCTTTCTTTCCTTCCTTCCTTCCATTCTCTATTTGGTACAGGGTCTGGAGTTCTGGGACTAACATGGCTTGTGGTATCAAACCTGGGTGCTTTCACTTGCCAGGCAAGTGGTTAGACTGCTCAGCTATCTCCCCAATCCCAATTTCTTATTTATTACTCTTTTCCTTTAATGATGTTGCTATCTTTGGTTGGCATCCCCTTCCCCCATATCTTCCTATTAAAGAATCTACATGTGCCACAGGATTCATAGCAAAAGCTTTCTCTAAGTTTTTCCAGATATCTGGATTTCAGTTTTCTTGACTGCCAAGTGAGGATGAAGCTTTTCCCTATGAATTGCGTGGAACCCAAAATGTCAGTGCTGGAGAAGACAGTAACTATGGATGCTGTCTTTCAGAGAGATGGAAAGAGGTGCAGAGACCTGGAGTGTCTTGCTGAAATAACACAGCCATCTGGGGATGCGCTAGCTCGAAACTCTGAGGTGCAAAATTTCTAGCTCAATAGTCTAACCCAGCTTTGCACTGCAAAGGACCCTTCTAATCAGCAGTAAAGTTAGCGGTGTGGCTGGGAGCAGGTCACACCATACCTCTGCACCTCAAAGCTTCTCTCTGTAAGGTGAGGGCTAATCAGATGTTTCTTAAGATATTTCCATTCTGCTCTGTGCCTAACGGCTTTTCTTTTCCTTTTGAGAAAAGACCATCATTCAAACAAAAAGCATTCTGTCACTAGTGCTTACCCAGTCCAGCCCCTTGTATGGGCCCCACATTGCTGTCCTTGCTATGTGCAGCCAACATTGAACCCGAGCAAGCCTTCCTGAAAGGTTAACATAATGGTTCTGCTTCTCATCATAACAGCACTTCCCATCGCGCCTTCACATCACCCCCAGCGTCATTTTTCAAATTCAAACACGAACCCAAAATGACAAATGATGCTTGTAATGCGCTCTTTGACACAAATCATTTCTGATTGCTCAAGACCCCAGACAACCTTGAGCCTGCAGAATCAAGATGAGAGGGAGACGTCTTGGAAAATGAACAGCTTCAAGTTCTCGTCGACAAGAACCCCCTGCTCACGGAGGCAGCGGCAGTGTGTGCTGATTGCCAAGCAGAGCATTTTTGAAATGAAGCGACTTTGTTGGGGATGGGCTGGGATGGTGATGTGCTTCATATCATAACATTTTAAGCAGCCTTGGATGAGTTTTCAGATGCTGGCTAGAAGGATTCACATTTCCAGGCTCTCAGTCTGTAGGCCCCTTGGCGTATGATATCTTAATTCATCCTCCCAATAAGATTGGAACTTACTGCTGCCTTTCTTCTGCACAGGGGGTATGGAAGCTTTAGGGATTCCAAAGTGTGGCCCAAGGGCTCAACGTGTGTCTACTAGATTAGAACTGGAATCAGATCTCTTGGCTCCAAAGCCTGTTTGTTCTACCTTGAGGGGGCTCTAAAGTATAAAGCATTCCTCCAAAGTGTTTGCTTAATCTGGTCTCTTTCTCTGTAGGTTGTGGATTAAAGCATAGGTTGAGGGAAAGAGTGTGTTTTAAGATGAGGTAGGCTTGACTAGAAAAGGTTGGGATGGATGATCTCAAATATTTTTCCTGCTTCAAATGTATTGGCAATGATAGACATTGGATCAATTACTTTACAAGTATTTTTCTCTCCCCTCCCCTCCCCTCTACCTCCCCCTTCCCCTTCTCCCCTCTCCTTTCCTTCCCCTCTCTCTATTCCTTTCCATTCCCTTCTTTTATCTTTTCTTTTCCCTGTTCAATACAGGAGCCCTATGAGATCAGTATTAGCGTTATTCTCGTCATCCAAAGAGAAACCGAGATCCAGAGCAGGCAAAGCCAGGATCATGGACAGAGGCTGAGGTAAATGACTGTCCACTAAGAGTCCATGTTGGCATTTAAAGAATAAGGCTGTTGCTGGGAAGCAGTTGCCGGGCCCAGAGCTGCTTATTGTTAAGTTCCCTGCACTCCCAATGTCACACTGTCCTGTTCTTACCAAAGGGCATCATAGGAACAAAAATGTCACTTCTTGGAAGAAGCAGTTCTGAAAGTGGTGTGCCTCTTCTTCACTCTCTATTCCTGGCAGTGGACATTAACCCCTTGAATGATTTCAGAAGCTGTGTGTTGAACAGGACAGTGTGTTTCCCACTTCCCCTCCAGCTCCCCACATGCTGTGCTTTACTTAAGACATAAATTTAAATTGAGTTAAGACATTGAGATTTCAGGAGTTGTTCAGTGTAACATCTGGCATTAACCTAGTACAGAGGCAAGTTTTGTTCCAGATGTGCATGCTCTTAACTGCTGTGATCATACAATGAGCCCAGTGTAGCTTAGAGTTATGCAGGTTGTGGAATATTCTATTTATCCCCAAACCTAAGTGATAAATCTTGGTGCAATTCTTTCCCTCCGATAAACCTACATAATACACTGGAGAGACTTTCATCATTCTGAATCCCTTCTAGAATTGCCTATACTCTCCTCAGTTCTTTCCCCACAGTAAATGATGTTAGCATGTGTGCAAGGGCATGGCAGTCATCCTAGATTTTTGTCTTTCTTTTGCCCCCTACTTCCTACCTTTCAATAAGTCCTGTAGAGTCTACATAGAAAATCAATACAGTGCTGTGCTGGAGCCAGTCCATAGCAACTTATGTGAGCCCTGTGCAAATTGTCAGAAATGTTGCAAGCTAGTAGATTTCATGTTGAGAGTTTAGAGCATCTCATGTTGGGAACATTTGTACCACAGAAATTGGCAATTGGGATGCTGAGATGGCAATTGAGACTGAGCGTGGTGGCACAGACCTATAATCCCAGCATTTGTAGGGGGGGGCTGTAAATAGGTGGATCACTATGAATCTGATCTAGTAGTGAGACCCTGAACACCCTGTAGACCCTTCCCTAAAATACACACACAAAATAACCCAATATGGGATCTGTCTACCTTTATTACTCAACTTCTACCACTTTTGCTAGCAGCTGTGGTGATCTTATTTCCACTTTACAAGCATGAGCTTGTTCTAATCTTTAGACCTTTCTGTTTGTCTGCCTCTCTCCCCAGAACTGCTCATTCCTTTGACCCTTGCACAGGTTACCCTTTCAGACCACATACCCCTCTCTGCTGATGGGTCACATTATGAAGACCTTCTTTGTGCTATTATAGCCATCTGCCATCTGTCATGGAATTGCCTTCTCCCCAAAAGGGCACTATGCACTTGTTTACCTGTTTATACATGCAATCAATTCTTTTACAGGAAAGAGCTCCTTGAAGATGAATACTTTGCTTTGCTTATTGAATGGCATCTCCCCAGCAGGTGCTCACAGTAGATATTGCTAAATAGACAAACACATTCCCGGTCACTGGTATGACTTGGCTCAAGGGAGAACAATCAAGTCACAGGTGACAGGGCCTGGCAGGACATTTGAGTGGTAGATGGCTATGTCTGAGGAGCAAGGAATGAAGCCAGGAACCTAAGGAGAAGCACAAACAGAGCAGAAGGGTCTACAGGCACCTGAAAGAGAATGGAATGTCTTGTCAACATTTGACAATAGAGTGCCAGAGCAAGTGGGTCCATGAAGGGTGTTGGGAACAAAATCTGTTTGACCTAATTCCCCTTTATTAAGGTATCAGAGAGACAGCCAATGCTTCCTTGTCTGTAACTTTCCAGCTAGATGACATTGGGAAAGGAACTTAACCTCTTCGAACCTCAGGTATTTTTCTTGTCCCTGAGGATAAGGATTAATGATATCCTCCCATGGCTGGTGTGAGCACTAAAAGAGTGGATGAATGAAAGCTTTGAGCACAATGTTGCCACGCAACAAATGTTCAATAAATGCTGAGTAACTGCTAATTTCCATACCCTTTTAACATTGTGGTGTGTAAAATGATCACTCCTTTTATTATCAATATTATTCAGTTGAACCTGAGAACCAGGAACTGCAGCATATTGAATATAAAAGAGATGAACACCATGGATAGATAGTTCTCATTTCATGACCCAACAGGCAGAGCTGGGGTGGATAATGACAGTAGGTCAGGAGGTGTCGAAGTCTCCATGCAGACATGGGCAATGGAAGGGTCTGAGGATTGTGCTCATTAATTATTGCTTCCAAAGTGGAATTCTGAATTAATCCTCTGAAATAAAATCTTCTCTCTTGAGGTCATTACTAGCAAAACTTGTGGAATGAAGAAGAAAACCAAGGCTCAGGCAGATGGCATAATTCACCACGGCTATGCTCCTTATCCCTAGCAAAGAACCTGGAAGAACTCACTTCCTCTGATTCACAGTCCAGCATTATCTCAACTCACCTGATACTCTGTCTTACTTTATACATAAGAGCCTCTTTCCTAGAGGGGCCTTAGGGGCTCTGTAGCATAATCTGTCCCTCCTCTTTATATGTCCACATAATAGTTTTTCAATCAATGCCTATGGGATGGAATCAATTCTTAGGCCAAAATTTTTCTACAAGGTAGAACTATGTTCTCTTTGCAAGAGGTGTGCGCATCCATGGAGATATCTGGAGGATCTGGTGGATTTATCAATAGAATTGTGGAGGATCTGGTGGGTTTATCAGTAGAATTGTGGAATTTACATCTAGTAATGAATTCACTTTGGGAAAAGGAATGAGAGTCTCTCACATCTATAAAGTGCTTTTTTGGCTTACAAAGCTTACTGTTTCCCCAAACCAGCCTGTAGATGGACACAGCCCATAGGTGGAATTCTGTCCTAGTTTGGAGATAGAGATAGTGAGACACAGAAAGCACAGGTGACCATGTCTATTTTGGATGAGTTCTGTGACCTAAGGCTAGAGTCTGAGAGAAGGTGACTACTGGTCACTGCGGTCTACATACCTGTCACTTGGTGATGTAGCCTGTCATGCCATCAAAGAGGTTAATTTCTGACTATCAGATTCCTTCTCAGACATCCAGGAGGTGGCTTGCATTTCAATCGGCCCTGGACACTTATTGCTTGCAAAGAGGTCAAGTTTCTAAATGGACCAACAGATGGAGAGGCCTTCTGGACTTTCCCTGGGGCCAGGCAAAGTTCTTTTGCCATTAGCTCCTGTTCTTTTTTCCCTAGAATGGTTTCAATGCCTTCCATGCTAAAAGCTTACTCCTGGCCCCCCAGGGCTTCCAGCTGGAGTCGGAAGTGTAGAACAGGGAGGCTGGAAGCACAGGCAGGACAGATCTACATGCTGACATCTTAAGGGCCAAATACAAATTCTTCTCTATTTTCCAAAAATTTTATTTATAGCCCCTTGCAGAAGCAGAAGAGAATATAAACAGTGTGCATAGTATATACACAAATACCAAAAACTTGGCCCACATACTTGAGGCTGTAAGATGTGAGGAACATGTGTACCACAGTCTTCTACTGGATTCTCATAGGGATCCCACTGACCCTATTGGATGGAAGCAGGTATGTCCTGTGTGCCAACCATGCCAGGCATGGGGTCTATTTTGCAGGAGCCAAAGGGACAATCAGGAATGCAGGCACATATGACCTTGGCAAGAGGGATGAAGCATATGGTGCAGCATGAAACCCATGTGGTACCATGGTGATGAGTGACAAGTGACTCCTCTTGAGGACATGGTGTTCAGGCTTAGAAGGAGCTAGCCAGGTGATGGAGCAGAGAGAAAAGAATCTGGGCCTAGGATTTAAGTTAGTTCACCAGGGTTGCAGATTGGATGCCTTCAGCCACAGAAATTCATTTTGTCACAGTTCTCCAAGCTAGAAATGCAAAGTGGAGATGCCGGACCTCTGTGGCTCTGAGCTCTGAGGAAGCGTGCCTGTTCCAACCTTCTCCCAGCCTCGGAAACCTCAAGCATTCCTACCCCAGTAGGTGACATTCTCCTTTGTTTTGACATCAACTGCCCTCTGTATGTGTGTGTCTCTCTCTGAGTCCCTATTTCTCTCTTTTTAGGAAAACATCAGTCATGTTGGACAAGGCCCCACCCTAGTGATCCAATCTTAATCCAGTCATCTGCTAAGACTGTTTTCCAACCACATGGCACTCATAGGTTGTAGGGGTTGGGGCATCAACATCGTTTTTTTAGGGGGTTGGTGGTCACAATTCAATGCTTAATGGCACTGCTCAAAGAACTGAAGGTGGCATAGAAATTGTAGGGAAGACGGAGGGCAAGGGAAGCCTAGCTGGCTTACGAAGGCCTTTTTGGAGTAGGCTCAGAAACCATGGCGGATACTTTGCCATTTATTTTAAGGACAAGGAGTTAATTGCTCCTTCAAATTCTTGCAGCCACACACAATTTCTCAAGAGCACTTTCTTGGGGGCTGTTGTCGCATTAAAGCCAACAACCACAACTTATTCCCTGAGACTCCCAGCCCAGAGATCAGCACCTAGGACGTGCTTCATTAATGCTTATTAATTGAGCACATTTATTGTATTAGCCAAGTGTAAAATTGGCTATTCATTTATATGTGCTTCTCAGACACTTCACATCAGCATTGTAATGTACACCATCCCTTTTGTACAACTTTATGTGTAATCTCTAAATTTTAGATTGGAATGTTTATTTCACCCTCTTAAGTGCAGAATCCTTCATTGCGTTCTCCCATACTCTGTATCTTATTATGTGTGGTTTGCAAAACAGGTCAGACTGGGTATTTTGTTAGTTTTCTTAGGAAAACAAAATCAATAAATTATTTGTGGGTCTTTAATATGGAGGCAAGTACTAGAATTGGTTTTGCCATCCTAAAGTGGACAAATGTAACACATAAAATGAAGTTTATCCACTCCCAACATGGTTAGGGGTAGTGAAAATTTAGTGATCTACTTCTAGAATTTAAGATTTGCCTGAGTCTCTCTTATTCCTCCTTTTAAAATTTACTCCTATGGATCTGTAGCAAGAAAAGTGGGATTTTGAGGTCCTGACCACAGTCCTGAAAGGGTTCTGAAAGAAGGGAGATGGGGAACACCACCTCAGCCCACCAGGCAGCGTGACAGAGGGGCTGATCGTCACTGCACATGGGAAGGGAGGTACAGAGGGCTACCCAGTGGGAAGGGAGAAAAGCACATCCCCATCCAATGAGTCCTTCTACACACAGGCAGGAAACCACCATGCATCTGAGGCCGGGAAGGGGCCGGCTAAGCAGGAAGGTACGCCATGGCTTCATAGTATGTCCTGATCTGCAGTCAGGCGAGGATCATGTCATCACTATCGTCTCTTTGTTGGAGCTTTGGAGACTTCCGGTTCTCTAAGGAAGCATCATGGAAAGGGGAGAGTAGCCTTCAGAACTGCCCAGAGCTTCTCTTCTCATAGCAATAAAGAATGCAAAGCAGTTGGGTCCCAGACCATAGCATATTACAATCTTGAATCTCTAGGCTTTCACTTGGTGCTCACCACTCGGAAGCATAAGCTTTCTTCTGGCAGCAGTCTCTGCAGTCTCAGATCTCTATCTCTGGGTACCATTGCAAGCTGTTAGCTCCCAGACACCCCCAATCTAGGTTTTGAAGCTCTGTTTACTGCATGGTGAAGACTCTTGGACTAGGAGTGAGAATTTGAATTCAGGCTCTGGCCCTTCTTAGCTGTGACCTTGGACATGGCCTGTTATCTCTCTGTTTTCATCATCTCGTCAGTTTAGTGGAAATTATCAACATCTCTACCTTGTAGCTCTTACAAAGACTGAGACCAATGCACACGAAATGTTTAAGACATTCTCTGACACATGCTTAAGCACTGGATTCAGTTTGCTGCATGTGTAGATTAGAATGTTATTGAAAATGAAAAGTCTCAGTCAATCATCTGTTTGTGTGCCTGGCACTGTGTTCAGTCTTCCAGGGACCTGTGGGTCCCCTACTCAAAATAACTTCCACCCAGCACCTTGTCTCTTTTCCTCAGGTTTCTTGGAGTGAGCGGTTCCTATGAGCAGCAGGAGCGAAGGGTTCAATGCACTGACTGTAAAAGGCCCAGGCTGCACCTCCCTAAAGCTCCTATTTCAACATTGTTTTGATCAGAATGATGGTTCCAGCCACAGGCAATTGATTGGCCTATACAATTCTGTCATCCCTACAGCTGATTAATTCCTTTATAATGAAACTGCCTGTGGTGGCCGGGAGCGTGCATACTGCCATGATTGAACATTTATTTCCTGTCACTGTCCCTAAGTACTTCACGTGCATTCCTTCAGTTAGTTTTCCAAATCCATCCCTCTTTATCAGTCCTTGTTATCTGCACTCTACATAGGGAGAACCCAGGGTCAGCTCAGAGAGGTTCAGGAAATTGTTTAACACACACAGCTAGTAGCGGGTTTTGGGCCCAGGTCTTTTCAATTTCTCAGCCACGTTTCTTCTTTCTTTCTTTCTTTCTTTCTTTCTTTCTTTCTTTCTTTCTTTCTTTCTTTCTT